>JBBBDQ010000738.1:9502500-9612500 GCA_037127315.1 Ascarosepion bandense
GAAAGTTTTTATTTAACTTAAAGTAGTGGACATTAGACAAAGACGGAAATTTTGTTCTTTTTCGTGTTTTGTTTTTTTTTTATTTTTGTTTTGTTTTGTTTTGTTTTTGTTTTTTTTTTTGTTTTTTGTTTTTTGTTTGTTTGTTTTTTGTTTTTGTTTTTTTTTAGGGTTTTATCCATTAAGCTGTAACAAATTAATTATCAGAAGATGGGAGAATCAATCAATTTATAGATTATAGATGTCTAGTTATATTATATTAGGAAAAAATAACTTTACTTTAGGTATATCTTAGACAATGATGACAAATGGAAGTCCGCTATATTTATTCAGTAAATTTAGTTTTAACTTAATAACTTAAAGAAAATCCTGTAACTGTTTCACAATGACACGCGTTAACTTTTCAGACTTGCTAAATGCAGCATATGTATCATTAAATTTATGGAAAATATTTGGATCTTAACTCATTTTTAGTCTCTATCCCCCTTTACTCTTACACTAAAATTTCTCTTATACATCATGACCTGACTTTCTATTGGTTCACTGAGACAAACCCACCTTACTTGTCTAGAGTTGGTAAAAATTGTGTTGTTTTTAAGCTTCTATATATAATGATTCCTAACAGAAAATTATTTCACTGCCTGACAAGGTGCAAATAAGATAGTACCGAAAGACAATGATAACAATGTTATAATTACTTTACAATCTTTTACAAGGCAACCAGAAAGCCTTTGCTTTGACCAGCCAATAAGAAGAAGAGACTAGCATGGGGAAGAGAGCACAAAATTTGAACATTAGAACATTTCATTTGATACACATGTTATTATGCAGTATTAACAAAGAACAATTCTATTTTCATTTAGAATTATCCACTTCGCAATAAATACTAAAAATAGTATGAAATACATGAAATATAGTATGAAATACATCATTTCTTTAAAAAATAAATAGGGTGGTCGAATTATGGCGGCTAGTATATATATATATATATATATATATATATATATATATATATATATATATAATAATAATAATAAAACCGACTCTGTACGTATTCTAATCTTAAAATGTTACACAAGAAACTTTTAAAGACTATAAATAAACAGCAGAATCTAACTCCGTTATCGTCCTCGGCTATAGAGCTTTGGACAAAGAGGGGAAAAAAAAGAAAACTGCGTAGGACCGACAATGCATACGGTTCTTCACAGTAAAGAAAAAAACCCTCGAACGGAACGAACCACCAGGAAAGAAAAGTGCTCGATACTAAACTAACCAAAAAGTGTTAACAAAAAGGCAGTTACGCAGAGCAAAAACACACGAAAAAAATCGCAAGATCGCCAAGACCTACCGCGGTTTGCACAACGGCTCGTCAGGGCCCTGACGAGCCGTTGTGCGAAACCGCGGTAGGTCTTGGCGATCTTGCGATTTTTTTCGTATATATATATATATAACGGTTTTCATTCAAGATTAAATCGGTGAAGATTTTATCAAATGACAGAAGGTGTATTATTATTGTACTATTGTATTCTCTTCTTTCAAACTTTCGTGCAAAAAATCGAAATAATGTTCTTATTAAATAAGCCTTCTTTCTACTGGCAACAAGTACTAATCTAAGGAATACGAATAATCTTCCTCTATAAGAGTTGTTATTCGGACTTAGACTAAGTATCTACTTAATATTTACATTTTTGTTTACATTACCCTACATATTTCACTTACAACGCCACTTAAGGAACCAGACTTACTCCACTTCCTATCACTTCAAAAACACAGGTCTGTATTTTTTTCTCAGGTCCGTCTTATGGAATGTTAGCAACCCAGTAGAACAAAATTAAGCTTACAAAGGCAGATGAACTCTTAAGGAGTCAACGGCCTGATTTTAAGAACACCTAAGACAACTATGGACATGATGAAGTCCAGGAGGAAAAATTAAGAACCAAATTGATTATATTTCTATCAACAAGAAATTCAGAAACGCCGTTCTTCACTGCAAAGCCTATCTAATTGCTAACTGCGGAAGCGACCATCTACCAGTTGTATGCAAACTAATGATAAAACTACGGAAATTAAAGAAACCTAATACAGCCTTAAGACTCGTGAATGACCTGAACTTGCAGAAAATGTACAAAGACAGCTTGAAAATGGAATACAAATGACAATTTGGAAACAGAAGCTCCAAATGGGATTGACTAAAAGAAGCTCTAACGACATCATCTCAAAGGAGAAATAACGTAGAAAAAAAACGAGTGGATCACTGAAGAGATTCTTGAAATGATGCAAAAGAGACAGAAAACGATGCCATGATATGGAACGGAATACAAGAAACTGCACAAGAAAATAAGGAGCAAATACTGACATGCTAAAGAAAAATGGCTCAACGAAAATGCGCCGAAGTCGAGAAACTGAGCAAGGCAAATAACGGAGATATGCACAAAAAATTAAGGAACTAACAGGACAAATGACCTGCTTAGCAACAGGAGATATAAAAGTAAAGGAGGGAACATTCAAAGTAGAAAAATAAATTATACTTCAGACATGGGACGAGTATACTGGAGATCTCTTCCACGACAAGTGAGAGCAATCAGCAATACACACAAATACGGATGGACTAGAGCTCAATTGGAATAGATATATTAAACCATCGCCCGGTTCACACTCCACGCACGGGTGAAGAGGCTCATCCCTTGTTTCCTGTTTAGGATGTGGTTTCCGGTTTTCACTTTTCCAATCTTTTCACTATTACGTAGCCCCCTGCACATCAGTGGCGTTACCGCCTTGCTCGGGGTAATATGATTATATATATATATATATATATATATATATATATATATATATATATATAAAAAGAAAAGAGGGACGGGGCAAACAGCGCGAGATATATTTAATAGGATTGAACAAATGAATGGCAGAGCGGAGTTTGGGATAAATATTAAGAAAAAAATAGTGAGTGCGACAAGAGACAGAACCAAGTCGAAGTCTATGATCACCTACGTCCTGACGGGACACAGTACATGAAGAAAAAGAAGAATAAAGATCATTATTATATGCTGCTGTCCGATAAACTAGCACGTTTCATCGAAAATATATTATTAGCACTATGCGACATACGAACTATTAGATGTCTACTTAGTGTTAGTTACTTTTTAAAGCCAGCAGGCATTCGTAGCCTCAATATAGAAAACACCAAACTCTCTTAACGCAGACACCGTTTACAAAAAATAGTTTTATTGTAAGACATCTTTTATGAGTTACAATTTAAAATAAAATAAGATAATAATAATAATAAGAAGAAGAAGAAGAACAAGAAGAAGAAAGAGCAATCAAAAGCCACAAACCCCAGCCAAGATAATACCATCATGATCTAAGCGATTAACAAGAGAAGATTATTAAAATAAAATAACTTCAATGAACTCAACCGCTCACAAAATTAAATGCAAACTTAAAATGAAACAGACGGAAATGGGTGGGTGGGGGATAATTCAGTATTTAAAATGATCTAGGGTAGGTAATTCAGTATTTTGCATTAGAAAGGCAAACGTTAAATTTTATTAATAAAACAGGAAAAAATAACCCAGAAGCTTTATCCTGTACAGGATTGAACCCAAAATCTAATCAGTTCGTGTCAGTCGTGAGACCAATCATCCCTGAAAGTTACATTCGAATCCATCCAGCAGGTCTTGAGATTTCTTGACCACGGACAAACAAACAAACGAACGAACGCGACCGAATACAACCCCTCCGCTTTAAAGAGAAGGTTATAATAGCTGTTACGTTACGTAGTGCAGGTTTAAAATCAGATTCTCTGATAGATTTCTAGAAATAATTGACCATCTTTTATAAGGTTGCAGTGTGTTATCACTAACTGAATATAAAACCCAGCTTGATAAAGTGGACCAATATATGCATTATAGAATAAGCAATTTTTACGGGAAGAAAACTGCAAGAAGCTAATATGAACATCACCCAGAACCGATTACAATGTTAGGGCCTATAGCAAGTTTATGGGACTTTACAATACACACAGACAGAACAATCAGAGCTAATCATTATCAAAGATCACAAGAACAGAATGTGCTTTCTTATTGACATAGCAGTCCCTGCATATTATAATGTATCTTTGAAGATTTTCCAAATACAAAAATCTTAAAGTGAAATTATTTAAAAATTTGGTACATGAGGACATCAATAATTCCAGTTGTGGTCGGAGCCCTCGGAATGATTCGAAAAAGTTCCCACAGACCCAGTGAAAGAATTCCTGATAGCCTATAACTTAAAGAAATAAAAAAAAACAATTGTACCAGCAAGTACAGCCCACCTATTACAAAATTGTAAAATGTGTGGGGGGTTTGGTTTTTATTACAAAAATAACTGATCAGTGGAAGCATACATACAGGAAAATTATGTTAACCCAAAATGCAGATTATGTGATAAACATCCAGAAACAATTGACCATCTTTTATCAAGTTGCATGTTATTGACACCCACTGAATATAAAGCTCGACATGACAGAGTGGGCCAATATCTGCAATGGAAAATCTGCAACTTTTACAAAATGAAACTGCAAGAAATTGGTATGGACACCATCCAGACCTGGAAGAGAGATAGGAACTATAACAATTTCATGGGAATATACAATACACACAGACAGAACAATGAAAACTAATTACCCATAAATCGTGATCAGAGACCGCAAAAACAAAATGTGCCTTATCATCGACATGGCTGTCCCTGCTAACAGTAATGTATCTTTGAAGTTCTTTAAAAAAATCTATCCAGATACAAGGACCTTGAAATCGAAATCTCAAAAGTGTCGCATGTAAGGACACCAACAATTCCAGTTGTACTTAGAATCCTTGTATTGATAGACTCATTGAAGGGAATCCTGATAATCCAAACCTTAATGAAATATAAACAAAAATGTCCTCATATGTACAGCCCACACCTTTCAAAGAGACTCATCTATGCAAAACTAGCAGTATAGCCCGGCGTTGCTCTGGATAGCTTCAAAATTAATCCATGGTCCTGAAGCTCAGACTCTTTGGAAGTTAGCACGAAAGACTAAAAAGTAATAGTTGTGTCCAGTTAAAGCTAAACCGTAGACAGAAAGAAAAATGAATGGATGTAAGTCAAATTTTGATTTCCTGGTATCGATATCAAATTTTCTGCACTATTGTAAGAACTGCAGCTTTGAAACTTCTGAATATCGTTTCTTATGTCTTTGTCTATGAGTGTATCTAATTTGATTAAAATCGGACCACTCCTTCTATAACCCGATTTTTTCGATTATCGATTTTCGATATTTATCGGGGGTACCTCGACACAAAACCTAGCTAAGAACACTCGCAGACACCTATAGTACATGTTGTATTTTTGTTATTTTTTTAAGATTTTGATCAGTGGAAAATGTCATGAACTATTTCAGATCTTAGGTCTCTGGTTGGGACCCAGAAGCAAATGAGTATACAACAGAAACCCAAGGAAATAATAATTCTACATTTTGATATACGTAAAAGTATACAATTCAGCGTATTTCTGAATAGTATTTTTTTCCAACCAGGCACTCAATAGTTATCTAGAGAAATAATATAAAGTCACAATTGTGAATTTATATGACATCTAATTCAATAATAAGTCAACATTTATTATACGATCTTTTATGTGAGCACTTCTATTAAACGACAGATTTTATTATACATCTTTTATTATACAGCTTTTATTACACAGCTTTTATTATAGTGCTTTTATAATGAAGTTTTTAGAAGACGGTTTTTATTATAAGACTTCTTCTAATTGACGTTTGACTAAAAATGTCTATTCATAACAACGCTCGTTCCGAAAATGGATACATTGCAAAATATCTAATTACATACTTTCGCCCCTTTTCAGATTCCCACAGGTCGCTGTTTAGAAAAGATTTTTAACTGTGTATGATAATGATTTGCAATGTCAGATTTTGACTTCGGGCTCCGGAACACATAAGAAAAGCCCAATTAGCAGGAATTCAGTTCAGATTCTATTTAATATTACTTGTTCGGCTCCCTTTTTGAGTGACGATGTCAGATTGTGCTTTTTTTGCCACAGGCTATACGAGCACTTTGATTGCAAAAGGGTAAAGACTGTGGCTCGTCGAGTAAATGCGATAATTTGCTTCAACAAATGAATAAGTAGAATTAAATTTCTCTCGATGGTGGTAAACAGCGGGTTGGCATAAAGGAAAATTAGAGGCAAATAAGTCAGTACCTTTGAACGATGCTGTGGAATAGAAACACTTATCTGAGCAAAAAATGTTTCTGTTGCAGTTATAATGCCAGTCGTCATGTTGCAAACACGACGCAGCAACAACTAAGTTTGAGATGGGAAATTCTCCAGTCTCCTTCCCATCAGTCATACGCTTGCTTTATTTACATTGAATAATCGTTGCATTTTCAGCAATTTCAAATACTTGGACATATCACAAAAAATTTAGTTGGATTAAAAGTAGAATTGTTTTTATAATGAAATACACAAACTAAGTCAAACGTTGTGGTGCAGTGGATATCGACTCGGAACGACAAATCGGGACGCCGAGTTCAAATTCCAGTTGAATTCCTTGCATTCACTTACTGTTATGTCGCCAAGTATAAATGAATAACTCAACAACAGAATCAGAATATAAGTTGTATTCCGCGGAAAGACGGTTAGTATGTACAGAAGTGATTAGTAATATTTACAATAGAAAGATACAAGAGTCCAATCCGTCATAAGACGTGTGTATACGTGATTACTTCCGGTACGCCACCGGAAGTGTGACTAACTCTTCACTGACTCGCACTGACTCTTCAGTAACTTATTAGAGACTCTCAAGTGACTCTCTACGACTCATTATTGAGTTGTCCCTCCCAGTAAGGGCAACACGTGACACATGGTCAGTTTGGACTGGGATTTCCGGGCTATATGGCCCAGCCAAAAAATATCTGTCTATTTTTGCCCAGTCGTGTCTCTACCCTTCGGCGGAACCACGACTGGGTTACTGCTCTCTGCTCGGAAGCAGAGAGCGCCCCCCGCCCGAAGGCAGAGAGCTGACGGTGTCGTAGAGTCGTCAGTCTAGTGACTCTGGACGACTGTATTTACTATCCTTCCCACGTAGGCTGGATGTGACACATGGTCATTTTATTCTGGGTATTCCCGGCCATATAGCCGGGCCAAAAAATGTCTGTCTATTTTTCCCCAGTTGTGGTTCTACCCTTTTGCGGAACCACGACTGGGTTATTGCTCTCTGCTCGGAAGCAGAGAGCGCCCTCTACCGGAAGGCAGAGAGCTGACAGTGTCGTAGAGTCGTCAGTCTAGTGACTCTGTACCGACTCTCCTGTAGAGAATCCTCCATTGCTATATATAGCAATGGGAACAGTCCATTTGTAGTCAAATAGGAGCGGCGCCCTAACACTTACGCACAAATATCCATGAAAAATATTAATCCGTCTCTTTTCTGCAGTTATGGGTTAAATAACAGATTGAGTTCTATAGCCTTGGCTGGCAACCAGTCTACTGCAGAAAGCAATGGCAACCTACTACGGAATAATCTTCTGCCCAGTCAGTCATGTCTCTTTCAAGACATGACTGAAAATTGACGATTTCCCAAATCGTGTATCACGTATGACATTTAACTGACTGTCATCATCCACAGATTCGGTAAAGCGCTGTCAGATCGACTACTTTAAATATATCAACGCCATTTGATATGGTTTGGCATATCGGTTTGCTACACAAACTCTCCAGCTATGGCATTTTGGGAATAGTCTTTCTGTCAGTTGGCTCTATGAAAATAAGTCAAGGATCAATCTTTATCTGTCAAACATAATAAAGAAATGCGAGAATAAATGATAGATCTTATCACGATAAGCAAGAAGCACAAATAAGATGGCGGCTGAAAACCGAAGTCATCAAAATCAAGCAAGGGACTATCTAGAAAATGTTATAATCATTTTGGACATTAGGATATATACCTTTCTTAAGCCGCGACAGTTTGGAGATTCGAAAAATAATGAATTTTTATTTTTGAAGGGATATTCTTCCTGTATGGCAGCGAATGCTGAACAATCTCCTCAAAGCTGAAGAAGCGACTTGAAGCAACAGAAATGTTTTTTTTTTGTTTTTGTTTTTTTATATAAGCGTTTCACCCCGAGCAAGGCATGTCACTGCCACTACTGTGCAGGGGGCTACGTAGAGTGGAGAAAGGCTGATTAAATATAGGAAATAACAGAGGGTGGGTGATAGGCGGGTGAGGATACCGAGAATGAGGGTTGGGTAGATGAGAGTGTTGTGAGAATAGTTGGGAGTTAGTGTGATAGGAGGTGTCTATTGACCCTACATTTAAACACCTGGAGATTGCAACTGTCGGGAAAGCAGACTTGTGGAAGGGAGTTCCACAGGCGGGAAGCGCGAGAAAAGAAGCTGTTGGAGTAGAATTTACGGTTACATTATACAGAAGGATGCTGAGAATACCAGGGATCGAACGTGAGCAAAAACGAGGTTTTTGAGAAAACAAAAAAGAAACTTATCAAGAACAGACATTCGAAATTTCTGGGGCACGTACTGGGGTGGGGGTAGGGGCTTGGAGAACCTGATACTCACAGAAAAGTTGAGGAGAGAGGGACAGAGAAAAGGAACGCATAGAATACTTGATGAACTAAAGAAGATGGATAATAAGGTTTGGAAAAAATAACAAAAAGTCAAAACTTATTAAAAAGGAACGGGAAGATGTAGAGGATCATGATCACCTAGGACCTGAAGGGACACGGCACAAAAAATCATGTTTATAATCGGTGTATTGGCCACTGGAATTTTTACAGTTATCAAAACTCACTTGTTTGTTTACAAATATCAATTTTAAAACTGTATTGATGCCATTGACATCTGCGTACGAAAACAGACTTTTTTATTTTACAGTGATGTCTTTAAAAAAAAAACCGGATATTTATATATGTTTAATTTCAAACAAGCAACTGTTTGGCGAAAACATTCTTGTCATTAAAGAACAAATGTATATAAAAAATACAGATATCAATGACGTAAGCACATTTTCAAGACACATTTATAAAATAAAAAAGAAATGAGTAAAAATAACTGCAAAACGTCACAGTCAATCAAAAACAACAGCATCGACGATTCAGAGCGTTGTTTACAACTGTTTCAATGCAACAAGGAGTTGTTGTATAAATATGTGACAATGGATGAAACATGGATTTGTCACTATATCGATATTATAAAATGTACCCCCTCATCTAATTCAATTAAAAGCCAATATTTTTATTGTAATAAATGTCATGGACAAAGAAGGGTCTTATGAATACTAAAGTACAAAAATAATTCCCCGAAATATTTTCCGTATTTATTTTACAAGTAGGCCAGTATACGTAAGTAGTGCCCAAAATAGTAATGAAATGGCTGTGAATGCTGAACAATTTCCTTACACTATGTTACTTCCACAAAGTTGGATCACCCTCATTTCTTTCGTATTCTAAATGCAAAAAGAAAGTTCCGCTCAGTTTTTTCCCAAAATCTGTTACTTGGCGAAAGAGCCTCTTGTGCGAGTGCTTACCTGAACTCTAAAATATTAACCTCTTCAAATCAAGGGTCAGTCCTCATTCTTTCTCCTTATCTTAATATCATGTACAATAATTATAAATAGCATTTTAGCTTGAGTGGCTTTTATGCTTTATACCGAGTGAATTTTAGCGTAAAAAAGTCATAGAAAATACTGTGACAGGTGATACTATGAATTTTTATATATATATATATATATATATATATATATATATATATATATATATATATATAAGTGTATGTCAAAAATGCTAGAAATGCTATCAGTCTATGTAGAAATTCCTATTCAAATTTTATCTACAGGTCTTCAGGGTGTGCGCTGTGGTGCAGGGGATATCGACAAATCGGGGAGCCGAGTTCGAGTTCTAGTTGAATTCCTCGTATTCACTTACACACAAATATCCATGGGAAAGGTATTAATCCGTCTCTTTCCACCAGTTATGGGTTAAATAATAGGACAGATTGGGTTCTATAGCTTTGGCTGGTAACCAGTCTATCGCAAAAAGCGGTAGACTGGCAACCTACTACGGAATAATATTCTGCCCAGTCAGTCATGTCTCTTTCGAGACATGATCGCCCAAAGCGTGTATCACGTATGGCACTTAACTGACTTTAAGGTTGAGACATACAGCCTTTCACGTAGCAAATAATAGGTAAAGTACCTTACATTGTTTTCTATATTAAATTCTACTTGAAAAACATCAAAGATTTTGAGTATTCGAACTGGATCTATGAATGGAATAATATATTATTATTATTATTATTATTATTATTCAAACTGGCTGCATTTTTTAAAAGTTCCATTCGTTTTGACGCATTGATTACCAGTACGACAGTTTTCTCAAGACAAGTGACGTTTGTGCAATGACATAGTATTTTTGTTGCATCGTCGAAGTGATAGTACGATACCAGATGATGTCTGCTGAAATATCTACAGCACAATATCTGTGCTAATGCATATTAAGTACAAACAAGATAGATGCAGATAAGACAGAACGACCATAATTAAAAGAGAGAAGAGGTTAAATTGTTAGGGTCGTAGAGAGCACAGTCCGATAATAATCGTCAATGATACTGTATTGTTTACGAACTCCCCACGTAACACATCACTCAATAAGTCCCAGACCTGGCATATAGATGGCGCCACTAATAAAAAAATCTATATCATTTTTATGAAGTACTAACCTTCAAATGTCACGTGACAAAATTTAGGCCGATCGGATTATTAATTTACAAATTGCAGTTAATTAAGTGAAGCTACTGTTGCAATTTTTCAAAACAATGGAAAAATCTGAATTTCATGTGTTAATAAAGCATTACTTTCTAATTGGAAAAATACTATTCAAGCAAAGCAATGGCTTGATAAGTGTTATTCGGACTCTGCTCAGTCAGAAACAACGGTTTAGCAGTGGTACGCTGACTTTAAACGCAGTCGTACAGACACAAATGATGCTGAACGCTCAGGTTACTCAAAATCGGAAGTTGTCCTGAAAAACACTAAAAAAATCCACAAACTCCTTTTAGCTGATCATAAATTGAAGTTGCGTGAGATAGCAGAAGAGTTGAACATATCAGAATGCAGTGTATTCACCATTTTGCATGAACATTTGTCAATGAGAAAGCTGTGTTCAAAGTGGGTGCTACGTTTGTTCACAGTCAATCAAAAACAACAGCATCGACGATTCAGAGCTTTGTTTACAACTGTTTCAACGCAACAAGGAGTTTTTGTATAAATATGTGACAATGGATGAAACATGGATCCGTCACTTCATCCCGGAGTCAAATCGGCAGTCAGCTGAGTGAACAGCACCAGTTGAAAGCGGTCCAAAACAACCAAAGATGCAAACGTCAGCAGGCAAGGTTTTGACCTCCGTATTTTGGAATGCACAAAGTCTTTTGTTCATCGATTACCTTGAGAAAGAAAGAACCATCAATAGCGAATATTATATAGCATTATTGTTGTGTTTGAAGGAAAAAATCGCCCAAAAACGGCCGCATAAAGAAGAAAAAGCGAACTTTCACTAATACAACGCACCGTGTTACAAGTCGATCGCAACGATCGCAAAACTACATGAATTGCACTTCGAATTACTTCCGCATCCATCCTATTCTCTAGATCTGGCCCCAAACAACTACTATTTGCAGATCTCAAAAGAATGTTACAGGGAATGAGATTTGGCTCCAATGAAGAAGTGATATCGAAAACTGAGGCCAAAGACAAATCGAATTGTTAGAGAAGCGTTGGAATCAGTGTATCACACTAGAAGACTATGTTGATAAAGAAAGTCGAATTTTGCCTAAAAGTTGTTGTTTTATTAGTTAGGCCCGGGATTTATTGAGTGTTGTATTAGGTAGAAGTCCGAAGTAGATGCGGTACAAAGTCAATTAACGTGGCTAAAACCGAGTCCGTATGCTCGGACAAAAATCCTTTTATGTAGACGAGATTCTAATCTTCGGCGGAGCCTCGTCTGGGTTCCTCATCGCCTGAAGGCAGAGAGTCGGACAAATTGAACAACTGACGCACGCAGTCGATCCCCTCAGACTGTCAATGACTCTCCGAATTATTTAATACCTACCCACGCAGACAGAAGCCCAGGGTAGATGCGGACAAGGCCATCTAACGTAGGTAAAACCGAGACCATAAGCTAGAACAAAAAATTGTCTGCTTTTCGCCAGACGAGACTTTAACCTTCAGCGATACTTCGTCTGGGTTCCTCACCACCCGAAAGCGGAGAGTTCGACAAAGTTTATGACTGGCGCACACAATCGATCCTCTCAGATTGTCAATGACACTCCCCAAGGCCTTTTAAGTGGTAACACCGAACCCGTTAGGGTGGATAAAAATTCTTGTATGCTTTAACCAGACGAGACTCTACCCTTCAGCGGGGCCTCGTCTGAGTTCTTCTCCGTCCGACAAAGTGAACGACTGACTCACAATGTCAATGACACTCCGAATTCATTATTTATATAGCTATTTCGGTCTACAGACTATTCCATCTAGAAGAGTGTTAACTGTTCTACAAAAATTTTGTAGACATTTTTTATATTTTTGAGCGATCGACACATTTGTAAACAACAGCAAATTCTCGGTTTTAAAAATCTTACAAAAATAAAATATACATCTGTAACACATTATTTTTGGAAAATTAGTAAGTTTAATGTTAACTTAATCTAATTTACACAAGTATTACTTATTTATAGCATGAAACTTAGAATAAAACTATTTTGAAACACAGAATTGACCTTTCTAACCTTTCCACTGTAATTGGAAATGTGTTGACAGATGCGAGATAAGATAAGTGTATGGCGATCACAAGTGACATAATTGTACAATTTTTTCAGGTAAGTGGAAGAAACCCTGAATGTCATGACTTTTTAATGTTCTACACAGGCATTACCATACAAAAACTTCAAATACACATAAAAAAATGAAAAACATTTTTAAAATACGATGACGAGATGATTTGTATTAAACTTTTCAATTTTCGATTAGTAAATATAGTCTTCATTTTATAATCTACCAGCCAAATGTCTACAAGTCTTGGAAATATTTTTAAAATGTTTTTGAAACTCTATCAATTGTTATACTTTAAAAAAAGAAAAGAAAAAGAATTCTCGTAAAATTTCATTATTAATCGAATTTTTTTTCTTCAGATTATAATCTGATATTTATATTATTTATTAAGACAATCAAAAACTT
Source organism: Ascarosepion bandense (assembly GCA_037127315.1). Taxonomy (NCBI): domain Eukaryota; kingdom Metazoa; phylum Mollusca; class Cephalopoda; order Sepiida; family Sepiidae; genus Ascarosepion; species Ascarosepion bandense. Next base: position 9,515,780 of record JBBBDQ010000738.1, read on the forward strand.
ATCTAATTAAATAATGTTATAGTTTTATTGCATTTTTATTTTACTATTCGGAACAGTAAGGAACGAATTCACTACTCAGTAGTAACAGCCAACCAAGTTAACCTTGTTAACCAGTACGCCACACCAAAATGCATGAAACACATAGATAGATAGATAGATAGATAGATAGATAGATAGATAGATAGATAGATAGATAGATAGATAGATAATCCTCATGGGATAGATAGATAGATAGATAGATAGATAGATAGATAGATAGATAGATAGATAGATAATCCTCATGGGATAGATAGATAGATAGATAGATAGATAGATAGATAGATAGATAGATAGATAGATAGATAGATAAGATAGATAATCCTCATGATAGATAGATAGATAGATAGATAGATAGATAGATAGATAGATAGATAGATAGTACTAACAGTCAACTAGCTTAGCCTAGCCGTGACTTGCTAACAATTACCACTACGCCAACGTCCCGGAATATCAGATGGCTCTATACTTTCAGAAAAGACTATACAATAATGTAAACTTTATTTAAGTTTAACAAAGCATCAAGAAATTAAGTGCGGGTCTTGTCTAGGAACATTAAGTGAAATCGAACGGATGACCAAGCAATCACTATGAAACATGGCGCATATTTAACACCTTTTTACAAAGCCTCAATTTGTTGATATTGCTCAGATTAAATCTTATCTAAGCTTCCTTTTAGAAAAAAACCAACAATAATTTTCTCGTCGTCAACCAATTAAGCCACTCCCAGTTGTTACGTTGCGCTATTATGAAAATTTGCTTCACCGCCACGGGGTTTTGCTTCCAATAGCCGCACGGGTCACGGTCAACGGGCAATGGCTGACTAATTTGTTTCATGTTACTTCAGTTTGCTGAAAGATCGAGAAATGAGATCGAGCCGTATTTGAGCAGATTCTCAAATTTTTATATCAGTCTATTTTTCTTTCGTCCCAACATTTTTTTATCATGTAAATAATAGTACGGTTCTCATTTTCTTAGTTATTTGTAATCATTTCACCCCAAGAAAGGTGATAAGCTCATTAAGACTCAAAATGTTACACAGAGTGAAAGAGAATAAAAGACTTTGGCATTGCATTTAAATTCTTGAAGATTGTAGGAAGGAGAAATCGGAAGGAAATTCCACAAGCGAAAAGTTGGAGAATACAATTCACGGTCGCATTTGGCTAGTTCAACAGTAAAATAGTGAGACCTAGTTGCCAATCTAGTAGCAAGCTTAAATTCCTACAGTCGAGGCACCAAGGGCGGGGTAGTTCGTGAGAACAATTGAAAATACTTATAGAAAAAACAATCGCATCGGTGTGAAACGAATGAAGTCGAGGTGCCAGATCTGGGGCGTTGGAGGATCAACCAGCGGATCCACAATACCAAGAGCTCTCTGAAGGCTGATTTCGTGTATGTGGTAGCCAGTATAAGTGTGAACCACCTGATCCAGATAGGTAGTTATTTCCGAACCCGACCTGAAGTACATCTCTAAGGCTGATCTCTCTAAGTTAAACCTGTGTACAAATTTTATTTAAAAAAATATTGATTTTTCTATTTGATGACTTTCTCATTATAGTTTATTCCCAGTGAACATGTGTACACTGTATATACACTGCCGGCCATAATTATTAGGCCACCCCAGTCTTTTAAAAGAAATGATGTATTTCAGACTATTTTTAGTATTTATTGCCAAGAGAATAATTCTAAATGAACATAGAATTGATCTTTGTTAATACTACACAATAACATGCGCATCAAATGAGTTGTTCTGGTTTTCAGTTTTTGCGCTCTCTTCCCCATGCTAGTCTCTTCTTCTTATTGGCTGACCGAAGCAAAGACTTCCTGGCTGCCTTGTAACATTTTGCAAAGTAATAATAACATAAGAAACATTCTATTTTCAAATAGTATGAAATACATCATTTTTTTAAACTGGGGTGACCTAATAATTATGGCCGGTAGTGTACATATACAAGGCTTTATTTATAGGTTGACAATCACATATAACAACTTTTATAAGCAAGGTGATAAAGCAACTAAAACACAAGGGATTACCGAGTGTGAAAAAATATGTGAAAACATTATTAAAGAGTGTGGACAGGAATTAAGAAGATATATGATGACATTTGACGCCGAATATAAAAATTTTGAAGATCAAAGTTGATTAGGAAACAAGAAGTCAGAAGTCAGTTCCACAAGCGAATAATTCAGAAGAAACTATTGACATAGAACTTACAGTTACATCTTGCGATGTAAAACTGTAAAATGATGAAACCTAACTACCAATCTAGTACTGAACTCAAATTCATAAAATGGAGGAACCAAGCAGGAAAGCTCGTCATAAAATTGCCATAAATATGAATGACTCCATATTTTATATGTAAATCAGAAATAGTACACATGACTAAAAAATGTCATTACATCATATAGCATTACGCACATCTAAATAGAACTTTTTATAAAGATTTGGGTAAAATATGAAGATCCGAAGTAAATATTAAGAAATTGTTCGTTTGGCAAGAACATTGACACGAGAAACATTATGACGAAGAAACTGTACACATTTTACAGTTACATTTCTTTCATGAATTAACAGTAACAGAAATGGAAACAAATGCATAAATGAAGACCATGTGCTCAAGATATAAGGCTTAAAAGTTCTTTACAATTTATGCAAATTATCTGTTAAAAGAGAAAAGTGGTGAAGTTCCGAAATAAACTCAGCTTTTGTTTTATGAGTTTAAAAAGGTCCTGGACATAACGGTAAACTGCATCTGGCAGCAAGGCCTCTGACTGGGAGGTTGTGAGGAGCATGGAACCACTTCTTAATTGCTGTTGTTCCCATGTCCACCCTGACCTGGAGTGGTAGCACCTGTTGGGGTCCCGGTTATGGGCAAATAGTTAACCCCCAAACTGGGGTCAAAACACTATGAAAGTATAAAAATACACTTTTATAGAAATATGTACGTAAAAATAAACTTTTGTAGAAAAATATACATTTCTGAAGAAAAAAAATTCTCAGCAAAACATTTTTGAATACAAAACTAGAAGACGTTTTCTGTTTTCTAAAATAAAAAAGAATAAAACAAAAAAAATTAATTAAAATCTGACTAAATCAACCTTCTCACTATAACCGAACATTAAGAAAATACCTTGAAACACCACCTTTTTGGCATAAAATAACCCACAGAGGTTGATATGCCATTAAACAAAATTCAAACTAGGTGAGTTTAAAAGATATTTTTAAGCCAGGGAAGGCGCAGCAACTCGCTTTCATCGAAGTTAGTGTCAGTTATTCTGATGGGAGGTCGAAACGAGTCTTTCGTGTTATTGATAGAGAGAAGTTTCATTTTGGGTGCTTTAAAATTAATCAGTCATTCTTTTAACAATAGACTGTAGGCCATATTTTAGATCACGGCATATCGCGGTGAATACACCGGTTCTCTTTCGATCACTAAAGTTAAGCAACGTGATCCTGGTTAGTACTTAAATGGGTGACCGCTTGGGAATACCAGGCGCTGTAACCGTTCAGTGACGGATGTGCGTTATGGTGCAGTAACCGTTCAATGACGGATGTGCGTTATGGTGCAGTGGATGTCGGCTTGGAAGGAGAAATCAGGAGAAATCGGTGAGTCGAGTTTGAATTCCAGTTAAATTCACTTAAGCACTAGTACCCTTGGGAAAGGTATTCACTCCAAGCAAGGTGATAATCTCATTAAGACTCAAAATGTTGTAGAGAGTGAAAGAGAACAAGAAGACTTTGGCATTACATTTAAATTCTTGAAGATTGTAGGAAGGAAGAAAATTCCACAAGTGAAAAGTTGGAGAATACAATTCACTGTCACATTTCCAGTTTTGGGTTAAATAACGGGATGGGGCCTGGAAGCAACCCATCTAGTGTTGGTGTCATAATAAAAAAAAAATACCCTTTGTAGCCCTGACGAAGCATCAAGTATTCAGCTATTTGACAAGATTATGAATTTCGCTACAAATTCCGCTAGGGTTCCAAATGCACAGGGAATACTGGAGGGGTGTAGTGGGTTCTATCCCGGTCAAGGCCGCAAGACGACGATTTTAGATCAGCTGCCAGTTTGACTTTATAAAACTGATCAAATATCTTCTTTATGCGCCGTGTTCCTTCAGGACATAGGCGACCATGGACTTCCACTTAGCTCTGTCTCTTGTCACTCTCAATAATTTTCCTCTTGGTATCTCTACCAAACCCCTCACCGCCATCCACTTGCTCAGGCCTATCAAGCATATCTCGCGCTCATTTCCGCACTCTCTCTTTCCGTCTTGTCAGTCTTGTCAGTATTAAACCTACCAGGCCACGCTTCCTCATTACGTGTCCAAGGAACCACATCTGTCTCTTCCTGATGTTACGTATGAGTTTTTTCTCCTTTCCATTCTCTCCAACACCTCATCGTTGCTCACGTGCTCAGTCAATGGTATCCTCAGTATCTTTCTGTAAAACCATATTTCTGCTACCTCAAGCCTCTCTTTTATCCTTGATGAGATCGTCCAACATTCACTTTCATACAAAAGGACAAATATCACAACAACCCAAAAGTCTTTTATTTGTCTCCAATGAGATTTTCCTGTCTCTCAGTTCTCTAGTCAGTGTTTGGCCATGCCAGTACGTTTTTCGATCTCAATGGCTCACTTCCTATCTTCTGTCAGAACACTTCCCAGCTATTCAAATTTCTTTACTTGTTTTATTTTAGTTTCTCTGAACTGTAGTTGGCATTTTGGAGTCGTCTTTTCTTTTTTTTACTTTTTTTTCTTTTTCTTTTTTTTTTTTTTTTTTTTGGCTGATGACCCTACATTCACTTTTCTTGAATTTCATGCTTTCTTCTCGTTCTCTTTTGCTATCTTCCATAAAAGGGTCTGCATTTTCCTTTCCGTGTCTGCTATCAGCACTGTGTCATCCGCGTAGCTTACATTGTTGAGATTGTAGCAGCCAATGACGAATCTTGGCAAGGATTTTAGGTTCTCTATGAAAATTTTAATTTTAATTTGTCAAAACACTTTATACAAGTAAACTCTCATATGTTTCTATTGGCCTGAATATTTGTTCAGTCAAGTTCCTGTTTCTACTGATACAATGCTACGAGATAGGAAACTTACGTATAGAGTTATCGGTCAACATTCATATAAAGTGTTATGGAAATACCAATATATATTTAAAAATCTAAAGATACTACAATGACATGTCAAATAAAAGAATATTAAAGGTTGTCTTTGTTTTATATGTAGTCTTTTTAGGAATTGGGTGATTATAACTCTCCACGACTCTCTGTCTTTTATTGCTCTAACTCATTTTCCCTTACGACACCTCTTAGTCACTATTCACACAAATTCGTTTAGCAGTTTACTCGCCACTTCACCTGCTTCTTTTGCCTTCAATATGCTCTGTGAGTGTTAAATTCTCCAGGTCCTCTTTCCTCATAATGTGACCCAATACTTTTGACCGTCTCTTTCTGATTGTAAGTACAAGTTTCCTTATAGTTCCTAATTTCCTTAAGACTTCTCATTGTTCACCCTGTGCATTCTTAATATTCATTAGTAGAAATACATCTCTCACGTTTCAAGTCTCTTCATCTTTCGCTGTTCCCATTCTCATTCAAATTTCTGTATATTCATATTTTCCTTACTTACTACATTATCATATCTATACCTGCTTGATTTCGACGTTCCCAATGTGCAGTTCACACCTTAGGCTGCCTCTTTTGATGGTGATCATGAATTCTGTCATCTTAGAGTCAATATTCCTTTCATCTTACTTTCCATAATTTCGCTTTTTTGAAGAGTTATTCCTTTTTTTCATCTGAGTCTGCCATTAACAAATTGCCATCCGTGTATTTTTATGTCTTTCAACGCCTTAGAATTCAGTCTTCGAAATTTTGCTGGTTCGAATTCCGACCACTAATGCCGATGGGAAATACACAAACTAAAGCATTTTTCTTAATTTTCATCTGCTTTTGTTTATTTACTTACAACAATCTTCTCTTTTTTAAATGTTCTACTGAGCATTGTTAATTTATCATGCTTGCCCAGTGATTCCTTGTCATCAACTACACTGACTGCATACTTCACTATGTAGCTCTGTCTACCCTATTGTGTTAGATGTTGACTCTAAAATATTTATCCGAACTTTGTTAGGTCTTGTTTTTAATTCAACTGAGTATCCACCCATCTTTCTCCCCAGAAAAACCTTGTGTGAAACGGTTGAGTTGCTGATGCCCCAACAATAAGTACCGAATTGCATAGTAAAATGTGCACAGTTTCATCATTATAGAGTAACCTTCACTCATTTTCGATAAATAACTTTTAAATTAGATTTTTAACAATTAAAAAGTTTTTTTTTAATTTTTTATTTTAGTTTTAATTGAAAGCTAAATGATTAAATTTACTATTTCCAGTAAGCAAAATACTCTGGTGTATTTTCAGCAGAAATTTTAGCAATTGGAATCTAAAAATTTTTTAATTGGAATCTAAATTTTTTTTTTAATTGGAATTTTAAAATTTTTTAATTGGAATCTAAAATTTTTCAATTTCTTTTTAATCTTTAAATACTTTGGCTATTTTTGAGCGAACTACACATTTTTAAACAAAAGTTAATTCTCGGCTTTAAAAATGTTGAAAAAATAAAATATACATCTGTGGCGCATTATTTTTTGCAACTTAGCAAATTTGATTTTAAATTAATCTAATTTACACAATTATTACTTATTTATAGCAGGAAATACAGAATAAAAATATTTCTTAAACACAGACTTGAAGTTTCTGACCTTTCTACCGCATTTGAAATGTGACAACAATTTGACAGATGCGAGATAAGATAAGTGTATGGCGATCACAAGTGACATAATTGTACATTTTTTCCTGTAAGGGGAAGAAACCATGAAACACATGACCTTTTAATGTGCACATAGAAATTACCGTACAAAAAAACTTCAAATACACAACAAAAGAAAATTATAAATTATTTTTAAAATATGAAGGCACGATGATTTGTATTGTAGTAAATATAATCTTCACTTAATAAGTTAATAAACTAACAACAAATCTTTGAACTATTTTTTAAATAGTTTTGAAATATTATAAATTATTATAGTTAAAAAAATGAAGACAGTTCTTTTAAAAATGCATTATTAATCGAATTTTTTTTTCTTTTGACTATAATGTCCTTAATATATATTATTTATTCAAACAATTAAAAGCTTATCAAATTGAATAATGTCATAGTTTTATGGCATTTTTCTATTTTACTATTGAGAGCAGATTTTCGGAAGTAAAGGCAAAATGTTTTTAAAAAATAATAGATGATTTACATTCCCCACTGTGTCCTGCATTTAAATATTAAAGCCAATTTTCCCAACAAAATTTATTATTATTTTTCTTAAAATTTGATGAATTTTGTGGTAATATGTAAAACTTATTTTTACCAAGATTTTTAAAAAATAATAATTTCAAAAATAATTTCATTCATTTGCGAATAAGTTCTAAAAGTTTCATTAAAATTCGACAATTATTTGATTTTTGAAAGAATTCCCATAATGTGTTTGTCATCGGAAAAAAGTGAGTCATGTAATATTACGTTTTCCATTGTAAACTCTCGTAACGATTGGTTTACCCGCTAACGAAAATAAAAACAAGATCTTTTACCAAAACTTCGAATTTCGACTAAAAAGTTTTAAAAAATAATTCCAAAATATTTTGATCTTTCTTCTTAATAATAACATAAACATTTTGATGGAAAAAGTTGTTTTTATTACGTTTGGGGTCTTTTTTCTTCATACTATGCTGATTTTTCAGCGATTTAGTAGAGATACCTATCGTAGAGTAACCTGACATAAGCTCACATGAAAATAACAAAGTCAGAAATGCCAAAAAGTCTATGTCAAGGAAGGATACACGGAAATATCACAATAGAAAAAGAAAAGAAAAGCAAAGAAAAAAGAGAAGGCGGAGAGATTAAAAAAAAATTTAATAAAAAACAAAGAAAAATGCTGAAAGGTAAATTAGAATACGACATCCAGGACAACTGCCAATCATTTGGACAATCCTCTAGCCGATCCTTTAAAATATGGGTTGGGCTTAATAATGGAATTCATACGGCTTCCGTATAGCGGCGTTTTTGGTCTTTTCGAACATAAAAATTGTCTGCGCATGCGCACGACCAGTTACTCCGCCTTTCATCTAATGCTTTTTCACGGTTTTTTGCTTTCCTCCGCGTAGAACCCATTTGTGCTTATCTTTAAAATTGAATTAAGTGTAAAAGCATTTTTTCTTGCAAAAAAAAAAAAAAAAGAGAGAGAGAAAAAAGAATAGAAACGTAAGCAGATACCCAGATAAATTTTGGTATCATTGTGAGGTAGATTTAAAATAAAAATCTATTTTTCATTCAGATATTTAAAAATTAACAACTAGTATCAACATTGTTTCTGGGATATCTTAAACATATTTAAGATCTGCCAAATTTCTGTGCGTGTAAGAAACAAAATACGACTTATTTTTCTAAAGGTTCAATATTACGTAACGTAGCAAGCCTTTCATGACTATATGGAATAGTACTCAGACGCGCAAATACCCTTAGGAAAGGTATTAATCCGTCTCTTCCTTCCAGTTATGGGTTAAATAACAGGACAGATTGGGTTCTATAGCCTTGGTCGGCAACCAGTCTACCGCAGAAAGCAATGGCAACCTACTGCGGGATAATGTTCTGCCCAGTCAGTCATGTCTCTTTCGAGACATGATCGCCCAAGCGTGTATCACGTACGGCACTTTAACTGACTGACTCAGACAAACTACATTCTTCAGTTCCACTAGTTCTAGCATTCATGGTTAGGACCCGCCTTGCTACGCACATAGCGAACCACACTCATTCCCTTTATATTTCATTGGTGAAATACGGAGATTTTCTAAGCGATGCTTAGATGTGGCACAAGGCCGAAAGTATGGGACATCCAGTGAGGATCGAACTCACTACTTAATTGTAATGGTTCTTGCGAGACAAGCTTGCTAACCATTACACCGCCTCGAGGTGCCCTATCTCATTGGTGAGATATCAGTGACACTCGAACAGCTTCTTCTCTTGGACCGCTGATCTGTGGAACCGACTCCAAAGAGGATGCTTTCCCGATCACTACATGTTTAATCTGTTCAAACCTAAGATTAACCGCTATCTTCCCCACATGTCGGCATAAACTATGCCGCTTAATCTGTAAACTTGAGTGGCTCCGGAGCCTTGTAAATGGTGAATGTCAATGTAAAATTAAAAAGATACTATACTAACCATCAAAAATTATTATATTATTTACTTTTGAGTCGAGCCGAGTATCTGGGGGGCCTTCCTAAAATCAAATCTCTTCTTAAAATTATGAAATACCTCTGACACCAAGGATTTGTATCTTCAGTGCAGAAGTTCGCTTCTGCCCTGGAAGCTCAAAAAAAAAAAAAGCTTGAGCCTCAAGAGTGAAGGAATCTCCCAGGCAGTAACCCCCTTTTGAGAGAGGCTAGAGTCATCCTGAGGCGTCCCCAAAAATGGTAAGTGCCTAGGAAGCTTGTACAATCTTTCTGAGCCGAGTTCAAATTCCAGTTGAATTCATTGCATTCACTTACGCGCAAATACCCTTGGGAAATGTATTAATCCGTCTCTTCCTTCCAGTTATGGGTTAAATAGCAGGACAGATTGGGTTTTATAGCCTCGGCTGACAACCAGTCTACCGCAGAAAGCAATGGCAACCTACTGCGGGATAATCTTTTGCCCAGTCAGTCATGTTTTTTTCTAGACATGATCGCCCAAGTGTGTTTCGCGTATTGCACTTAACTGACTGACTGCCGAAAAGTGCACATTAAACTTCAACCTCGTATCACATTCTGTTGAAACGTGAGCGTGCTGATAAATATCTTGGTTCCGGTTATTCTGGTTCTGCAGAGGCACGTTCCTCATTAAGCTAGGAATGGTTGATATTTGCAGATATCAGTTGCGGTGACGGGGCATTTTTTTTCTTTAGCTTAAATGCAAGCGTATGAAGAAAACAGGTTAAAAATTCCCTGCCACCGTGGACAGGTGAGTAAATAAAGTACCAGACCGTATTGTTATAAAAAAAATCTGCTTACGGTCAAATGGTACCAAAGCAGTGGTTCTTGGTCGATCACCCAAGTTAAGACGTGTCGATCCTGGTCAGTACTTAAATGGATAACCTCTTTAAAACAAGTACTGTAAGCAACTTCGTACACACCAAATCTGGTGCAATGGATATCGGCTCGGAGCGAGAAATCGGGGAGCCGAGTTCGAATTCCAGTTGAATTTCTTGCTTTCGCTTACGCGCATATACCCTTGGAAAAGGTATTAATCTGTCTCTTACCTCCAGTTATGGGTTAAATAACAGGACAGATTCTGTTCTATAGCCTTGGCTGGCAACCAGTCTACCGCGGAAAGTAATGGCATTTTATTGCGGGATAATCTTCTGCCTAGTCAGTCATATCTCTTTCGAGATATGATCGCCCAAACATATATTACGTATGGCACTTAACTGACCGACTGATGTAAAAAAAAAAAAAAGAACCTGGTCCCAGGGATTCCAGTTTCTGCGGCAGCACTTCCTCAATGAACTTTGGCATGTAGTTCAGAAAGGTTATATTTTTAAACACACACACACACACACACACACACACACACACACACACACACACACACACCAATGGAAACAGTACTACGACTCCGCTGACAAAGAACCTAGAATTACACCCCACACATTCACGCCACTACGCCCAGAGGTCCTTCATATGCACCGTATTTAAACACCAAAGAAATATCAAAAATCATTGGCGCTTATTTGAAAAGCAATAGTTGTGGTGTGTTCGGTGATCTGCGACGGCCACTTCTCTTGACTTGTTTCTGTTCATTAGCGAAAATCTCATACGCCTTTGTCAGGTCAAGTGTGACCGATTTGGTAATGAGGTGTGTCTTCATTGCGACCAGGGACAGTGGAGGTAACGATGGGTTCCCCACAGGCTAGGAGAGTAGTTGGGTGTTCGTGTCCTGGAGAGAGCTAATAACCCCTGACTACCGGATTTTTAAAAATAATATTAAAAAATATAGGAATTCACTTAATATGAATGTTTATATATATTTTTATGTGTGGTGTGTGTGTGTTGTTGTTGTTGTTGTTGTTTTCGGAATCTTATATTTGCATGTCGCTTTTGCTTATGTTCTTTTGCTTTTTATTTCAAACCTCTCTCTCGCTCTCTCTATCTCTGTCTGTCTGGCTATCTGTCTCTCTCTCTCTCTCCAGCTCGCTCTTTCTCTCTCTCTCTCTCTCTCTCTCTCTATATATATATATATATATATATATATATATATATAATTCTCTTGCGTGTTCTTTTGCTCAATCACTCTTCTTGTTTCAGTTCTCTCGCATGCTCCCGTTTTCTTTTCTCTTTTTTCTCATGATCTCCCCATTTTTTAAATATTGCTTCTATCTATCTATCTATCTATCTATCTATCTATCTATCTATCTATCTATCTATCTCAACCCTTTCACATCTATCTATCTATCTATCTATCTATCTATCTATCTATCTCAGCCCTTTCACATCTATCTATCTATCTATCTATCTATCTATCTATCTATGTCTTCTTTCCTGTTCTTTCGCTAAGTCTTTTTCTTGCTTGTGTTCCCTCTCTTTTGCTCCAACTACCAAAAGTGTCTATATCATAAATTTTATTTAAAAAACGAAGCTATCATCAGAGAAGGATCCCATCTCTTTCTGTATTATTTTTCGAAGCAGACGACGTTTTTTTGACGTCGCTAATTTCTTTCTCAAGTAACATGCCGCAGATTGCACGAGAGATAATTTGCAGATAACAGTAATACTAAGCATGATCGTTTTTTTTTCTTATAGATAATTTTCTTAACCCAAAGAGAACTATTATTGCGCATTGCCACAGTGAGTAATTGCCTCGTTTGAATGTCGCATTGGAACAGACAAGAAGGGTTATTAAACAAGGAAGTCGCAGTTTTCCTGCATTAAAAATCCGACGCACTGAACAACCACCGAGGTGTCGGTGGAACGGTGGAACGTTCTACCATAAGAATTCATCGAATCAAAACCGGAATATGATGAAATACACACTGGCATAAATAAGGTCAGTGAACAAAAAGCAGTCCTTTTTTCTCTAGTAGATTCTAGTTTGGTTTCGATGTCGAAGGCTGTCTACGTTCTTTTGTCTTCATGGATTATGGTAATAAAACTATTTACATAGAGGCTATATAAATTTACATAGAGGCTATATAAATTTACATAGAGGTTATATAACCACTTAAATAAGTAAATAATATAAATTTGTTTGAATAAAAGAATTGGTTAAAAAAAGTAATGAAATTATTTTGCTTCAAAGTAGTGTCTATGAATGTGTTCGAATGCAAATATGCATATTTAGAAAATTCTTAATATTTTGAGTGTATATCATTTAGTTTTAATATATACATATAGGGCATGAGCGCGTGGACGAGCGGTTAGTTGTTTTTGACAAATTAGGCCCGGGTTCGAATCCCGGGTTGATTTGTCAGAAAGGTGACATTGATGTTATTGGCCTGGGTGAGGAGAACTCAGCGTGCGGCACTTTTGGAAAACCATAACACGGGTTGACCCAAGCCTTGTCAGTGAAATTGGGTAGACGGGACCCGATGGTTGTGCATGAAGTCAAAAGTTATCGTGACCGATGGTTTGAGCGTCCTCGCTTTGTTCCTATTGTTCACGCTACATAAGGCGCTCTCGTTCAGAAATTGTAACTGCTTAGCATAGTTGCAGTATAGACCCCAGTTGGTCTCTGTTGAACAAACACAAATCTATCCGAGCAGGTCTCTATAATGCGCATTAGCTAGCTGCTCTAGTACTGTGCATTTGTGCATATTAGTAACACCATTTTTTATTTATTAACTTTTATTGAAGAAAAATATTAATAGTTTAAAATGGCTTGAAACAAACTATGGCTAACGTATTTGTGTATGGTCAAATTTTAATTTCAAACTGAAGTGGATAGAACGTGGCAGAGCAGTGGCTAATCATGATCATCAGACCGAACACCACGAAGATTTTTCTTGTGGGACGTAACAAAAGATCTTGTTTACAGGCCCAAACCGAAAACAATTCCTGAATTAAAAACAAGTGATTAGAGTAATTAGCGGATGTACATTGTGGTGCAGTGGATATCGACTCAGAACGACAAATCGGGGAGCCGATTTCGAATTCCAGTTGAATTCATGGCATTCACTTGCGCACAAATACCCTTGGGAAAAGTATTAATCTGTCTCTTCCCTCCAGTTATGGGTAAAATAATAGAACAGATTGGGTTCTATAGCCTTGGTTGGCAACCAGTCTACCGCAGAAAGTAATGGCAAACTACTGCAGGATAATCTTCCACCCAGTCAGTCATGTCTCTTTCGAGACATGATCGCCCAAGCGTGTATCACGTATGGCACTTAACTGACTGAATTAGAGTTGGACTGAACATGAAAGTTTTGAATATGAATAGTTTATTAATCATAGCAAATGTTGTTTTGATATGACAATACTTATAAATCTTCTTAAACTATTGCCATTTATTTTTGTCTCATAAAATTTCATAAATAAAAAACGGCGTAAATTTGTTCACAAACTCTCTCTCTCTCTCTCTCTCTCTCTCTCTCTCTCTCTCTCTCTCTCTCTGTATATATATATATATATATTCTTCATTTGTAAACTAAATTTGTTATTACACAACCTAGGTTTCTACCATGCGGTGTCTTCAGACAATTTGCAATAACTGATTTTATCGTTTGCCTTTATTTTTTATAAGAACACTCACGTAACGGTGCTTTTTTGGGGTTTTTTTGGGGTGCGGGGTTGTTTTTTTTTTGTTTTTTGGGGGTTTTTTTTAACGCTTACGTGACGGGGAATTTTTGAACGCGCAATTATTTCAATTACAAGAAATTATAACGTTTTCATCCATGGTTGTATGAACCTAATAGATATTTTTAGTATGGTTACACTTAGTCATAAGTTCATTTTTAATTGGGAATAACATAATAGCTAACTTTTCTTCCTGGCACAGTCTACACATTTTGCCACCGTTGTAAGGCTTGACTGTTTTCACTAAACTTCACGTTATGTCTGGGTCTTTTCCATATTTTAATTTCAATTGAAATTAAAATTCTACAATATAACTGTATTGAACACTTTTTAATACAAATGTGCACTGGTCTAATTTTATTATGACCAAAAACTAAGTAATTATACAATATATATATATATATATATATATATATATATATATATATATATATATATAATCATAAAATATGTTTTAGGATCATACAAACCTGGATGAAAATGTTTACAATTCTTGACCAGCGTCTCCCTTATTTTAAACCTCCAAGTATGCGTTCTGAAAGTTCTTGTTATGGATTCCTGTAATGGGGACCGCACAAAATAAAGGAGCAACAAATAGAATTTGAGATAGAAAAATAATTCTATTCCATCAGCTTCTTTTCTCGAACTTCCCGCCTGTGGAATTCTCTTCCGCATACTTGCTTTCATGACAGTTACAATCTCCGAGAATTTAAATGTAAAGTCAATAATCATCTCCCGTGTCACTAACTTACATCCTCTCTCTCATGCTTTTCTACATCCACCCAACTTGCATAAGTACTCTCTTCCCTTCCTACTCTCTTCCTGATACCCCTGAAACCTCTCACTCCCCAACATTCCTCCTATGTAACTGATAAGTATGCCTGTATTCCTCATAATATTTCTCCTCGTCCTCCCCACTCTCATCAGTAATCTCTTCCTTCTCCTACTCCCTTCCTGACACCCCTGAAACCTCTCACTCCCCAACATTCCTCCTATGTAACCCCCTATACAACAGTGGCAGTAAAATGCCTTGCTTGGGGCGACAAGATTATAAAAAAAGTATATTAAACGTAAACAATACAAACTTGAAAGAAGGTTAGTAATCCAGGAATACAGTTAGTAAGACGGATATATACATTGTTCTGAAGTGAAGCCGTATTAGAATTAGTATGTCCACGTCGAGGCTGGCGGGTGCTGTATAATAATATTCTGCTGAGTGGAGCTCAGAGCTACTTTGAACTACTGACGCTGTATCTCTCGATATATCTCGTGTCTCATGATGTCTAACGTTATCTAACGCCTTGCTTCTATGTAGGAGTATATGTATACTCCAGACAATTCTATTAACCTGGAAAAAAATGGAGACCCCCACATCAGTTCTTGATATGTGTTCGAAAAAACGTTGGAGAATCAGTTAATATAAAACGCCTGAAGATACCGAAAAGTTGAAACTAAGTTGCGTAATCGGCTGAATTACCAATATATATATATATATATATATATATATATATACACTGGCATAACCTAATAATTATGGCTAGTAGTATATATATATATATATATATATATATAATGGAAAAGGATAGAGGTATAAATTATACCTTTTAGAAAAAAACTTAATTATAAACCATATAAATAACCCTAATCTACTTCACAAAAAAGCGATTTTATGACCACATGCAGCCATAGAAAAAATACTAACTTTAATTCCTAGACCACGATTGATATACTTTCCTCTATAGGTTTGACTTCTTTCTTTCTCTCTCTCTCTCTTACCTTAAGTCCTTATTTCTATCTTTCTTTCTCCTGAAAATATTACTATTAATAATTATGAATTACGCCGCTTTGTTTTCATCTCCCTGCATTTTAAATTTTTTTCTTAATTTTTTATCTTCATGTAATTTTTTTTATATTTAAATTTTACTCTTGTTATATTAAAAAAACAGTAATCTATCTTTATAAGATTTAACTCTCATAAACATTGAATGAACTTCAGTTTGTAATATGCACCTGATGATTGCATAACGCATAAAACACCGAGACATGCCATCGGCGGAGGACAATATGTATATTTATTATTATATATACAATAGCACTTTTCATAAAAACATTGAGTACTGTTTTATTAATGCCTGAATATCATTATTATACATGCGTGTACCCTCATATGTATATATTTATTAATTCATATATATATATATATATATATATATATATAATCATTTCACCCCGAGCAAGGCAGAAATGCCACTGATGAGCGGGGGGCTACATAAATGTAAAAAGATTAATTAGAAAAGAGTGAGGGGTACAAACTAGTTAGAAAGGAGCAATAGAAAGCTGAGAATGCAGGTGCGATGACAGATACATAGGTGGAGAGAAAGGGAAGGATATACGGGGGTGGGGAGAGAGCTAGAGTCCAGTGGTTAATAGATGAGTATTGATATTGCATTTAAATTTCTGGAGGTATATATATATATATATATATATATATATATATATATATATATATATCTGTGTGTATGTATTGCAACATCTTGAAAGAACTTGTTCATAATTTGTATGCCTGCTTTAATTATCATAAAATTTCGATCGTTGTACTCTCCAGTCTTCTTAAGGTGTCTATGTATCCGAGTAACATTCTTCCGTTTCCGATGTCTATGACTTCTTATTAATACAGATTTATTGAACTCGCAGTTAAAATCTCACCAAATTCAAGTCCACATTGCCCAGCCCATGGATTGAACTCGCAATTACTATTTCACCAAATTCACGAACCAACGATTTAATCCACTAGGTCATTGCACCGAATGTAAATAGCGTTGTTGTTATCGTAAGGTTTCGTCCTTTGTGTCCTCCGGCCTTCATCAGATGTATATTGATCCGTGTAACCTACAGGGAATTCTGAACAGACCCATATATTTAATCTACGAGGGTAGATTGTTCTCTTTCCACTTCCCATGTCTAAGGGTATCACGTCAGGTACTTACTTTTAGCGGAGATCATTTACTGCTTGTCCTGTTTCCAATGAGTCCAAGTACATACCGAACGACCTAGGGATTGAACTTGTATTTACTATCTCGCCAAATTCAAGCACCAACGCTTTAATCCACAAGGCTATTGTCGAGTCTAGTTCAAGCGGAAAACATTTTCATATGTAAATTTTCCTACATACATCCGTGTGTGTGTTCATGTGTATGTGTGTTCCCGACTGCGCGTACTTGTGTGTTCTTACGAGCGTCTGTGCTTGTGTGTGTATTAGATGTACACGTACAGCAACAGTGAGATGTGACTGAACACAAGAAACTTTGTTTTATGTTTAATATTTTTTTTTAGACTTCCTCTATTTGTTTTCGGGTGCCATAGATTCTGAAGGCGCCTGAATGTATTAAAAGCAAAGAGGAACAGGGTCTTATGTCCATGTGTGTGCAATTATATACTGATGTGAATCCTCACCTCTTATTGTACGCGTGTGTATAGGCGGCCATTTTTTTTTCAAACTGATTTTTGCCACAAAGTGGGTGAGTATTAAGTTAGAATTACGCCCTTATTAATGGCGAGAGTCACAAGTTGATAGCTTTGAACGAAACGCGATCGTTTAACGATGAACATCATCTTTTCATGTCGACCATTAAAAGGGATGGGGCCAACCCAATACACCTCTCCATACACCCGTATTTACGCTGTACCCAGCCGGCCATCACCAATGTCTCCAGCCGGGGGACAGAAGCCGGATGCAAAGTAAAGCCATAAAATATTCTCAATCGGTAAAATAGATGCAAAAAGAAATCTAAACAAAATGGCCACTAGGGGTCGCTTTTTATCTCGCATTTAGACGCATGCACGAGCGAGCGAAGGAATAGACAGACACTCTTTGTATGTACAAAGTGTACACTCGATAGTGAAATAGAATTGCACACACAGGTGAACTTCCAGATCAGCCTTAATTGTTAAATACGAGCATTCGCACGAATGTTCTGTGAGGTGCACACCGATAACATCCGCTTTAAGTATTCATATATGATCAAAAAGACATAATTACACGCGTGAAAACATTGACAGGCGTGCCGCCTCTTTATCATAGACGCACAGATACAGGCATACTTATCAGTCGCCTACGGATAACGATGTTTAATAAACTAGTCTACGAATTTTATTCGTAAATGAGTTCATGTCTCTGACAGAGCTTTTGAAATATCTCTTTGGTTATTTGTCTCTACTTCTGAGATGAGGTAATATTTACATTATGTTCTATCGCCGAGGTAGCAGGACGATGCCCAGAAGATGTGTGCTGAGAATCTACAATATAATGTCCATGATAATGGATATGAATACAAATAAGACAGACACAAGAAGACAGAACAACAAATAGAAGAAGAGAGGAGAGGTTAAGTCGTTAGAGTCACAGAGAGCGCACTCCGATACTAATCGTCAATGACACTCCGAAGGTATTAACCACCTCCCCATATGGACAGATATCTGAGATAGATGCGGTACAAAGCTATTTAAGTGGAAACACCGAGTCCTTAAGCTCAGACAAAAAAATCTTGTATGCTTTTCCCCAGACGAAACTCTACCCTTCGGAGGAGCCTCGTCTGGGTTCATCGTCGCACGAAAGAAGAGAGTCCGACAAAGCGAATGCCAATATAACACTCCGAAATCCCAGACTGCTATTAGTCTTTATTTTTATAGCTACTCTGGTTCACAGACCATTCCGCACTTGAGAGTGCTAGAGGGATGTTAGCTGCTCTACAACACATTATTTAGACTGTTCAAACTTTGGTTCTTATCTTTACTGCCATGTTTACGACGTTTTGGCTGTTATACACTCCGGTCTTTTTCAGGTACTAGGAAATTTTGAACCGAATCCTTTGTTTCGAACACTGGGGTATATCGTTCTCGTTCTTTATGTGATGCCACTTGCGGAAGTCGTATAGTTATCTCCCTTTTACCCAACTTCCCAAATTATTTGTTTAGCACTGCTGTAGTCAGGTATTAAATTTACAACTCTTTGAGTTAAGTCACTGGAACTAACCAACGCCTTGAAGACATATGGCTCAGTGCATATAGGTGTTGGTTAGTTCCAGTGACTTGACCCAAAGAGTTGTAATACCTGTCTACAGCAGAGGTGAACAAATAACTTGAAGTGTTGAGTTAAAAGGAAACAACTACATGGCTACCAGAATTAGCATCACACACGGAATGAGAATGATATATCTCTTTAGTTGGTCATAAATAATATTCGTTTTCGCTTATAATCTTTACTAGTAGTATAGCCCGGCGTTGCTCGGGTGTAATGAAAGCTTTAAAACAAATTCATGGTCCTAGAGCTCAGACTCTTTGGACATTGACTAAAAAGCAATAGTTGTTTCCAGTTAAAGCGAAACCGTAGACTGAAAGAAAAATGAATGGATGAAAGTCAAATTTTGATTTCCTGGTATCGATATCAAATAAGTTTTTTTCGTCGTGAACTGAATTTTGAAGGCTAAATAAGTCCTCTGAGTAAATGGTATGATGGCTGAGACTAAGAACTACAATTATACCTACTTAGAGCCAAACTCGAAGCCAAAACTAAAATAAGAGGGCTGAAAAAATACAGACATACAGGCAGATAAACAGACACACAAACATCTTGCCTTTTATATTTATATATAATCGATTTTCTGCACTATTGTAATAACTGCAACATTGAAACTTCTGAATATCCTTTCTTATGTCTTTGTCTATGAGTGTATCAGATTTGATTAAACTCGGACCACTCCTTCTATAACCCGATTTTTTCGATTATCGATTTTCGATATTTATCGGGGATACCTTGACACAAAACCTAGCTAAGAACACTCGCAGACGCTTATAGTACAACTGTGTACATTTTCAAGAAAATCGGTTCAGCCGTTTCGGAGTCTATAGGTAACGGGCACACACACATACACACACACACACACACACACAGAGTTCCATTTATAAATAAGTTTAGACATAGTGTTTCTTGATAATTTTTGAGTTGAGAGCATTCTTAAAATGGTTTGCGATAAAGAATTTCATCAGTCAAATAGCCTTTATTAGAATAAAATCGAGCGGAGAATTAAGATTACCCTAAACTAGGTACCTCCATTACATCACAAATAATCCAGCATAGTATGATTTAAAAAGGTTCAATACTTAATAAAACGAACTTTTTCTATCAAAATATTTATAATATTATGAAGAGGAAAGATCAAAGTAATTTTTATATACCTTATAAATTTTTTTAATCCCTTTTAACATGTTCGAAATTTTGGCAGAAAATTTTGTTTTGATTTGAGTTAGCGTTGCAGAAAATATGAGAAAATCTTACGACTGTTTACAATCGATTATGTAAATTTTTTTTTTACGTAACTCACTTTTTTAGTTACAAACAGATTAATTTTGAAATTCTCGCAAAAATCAAATAATTGTCGGATTTTAATGAAACTTTCAGTACTCATTCACAAATGAATAAAATTAGTTTTGAAATTATAATTTTCTTAAAATACTGATGACAGCCTGCATTCTTTTGCCTGTCTAGATTGAAATACGGTAGAATCAGTCAGTCAGTTAAATGCCATACGTGATACACGCTTGACTGGGCAGATTATCCCGCAGTAGGTTGTCATTGCTTTCTGCGGTAGACTGGTTGCCGACCAAGGCTATAGAACCCAATCCGTCCTGTTATTTAACCCATAACTGGAAGGAAGAGACGAATTAATACCTTTCCCAAGGGTATTTGCGCGTAAGTGAATGCAATGAATTCAGCTGGAATTCGAACTCGGCTCTCCAATTTCTCGTTCCGAGCCGATATCCAATGCACCACAACGCACATCCGTACTTTTCATTAATAAGAATTCGTAAAGCTGCTTACCAATAACCTTTAATTTGGGAAACACAGAGGATACTTCCCCGATCATTACACAGCGAGAGTTCATAGTATTAGAATGCTGTCTGGAATATGCGAAGGTTTTATTCCTACTACCGGACAAGAACATCCGACTCGTTTTCTGTCTTTTTTGCATCATGTCTACAATCTCTTCAGTGATCTACTCGTTTTTTCTTTTGACAGTCTTTTTCCTTTAGAATGATGTCGTTCGCTGATGTCACTAGAGTTACTCTTAGTGCGTTCCATTTTGAGCTTCTGTTTCTAAATGTGTCCTTCATATTTCGTTTTCACGCTGTAAATTTAAGTTTCCTCCTGGTTTGGGTCATTCACGAGTCTGTTGTAATGCAATATTAGGGTTGTGTTAGGTTTCTTTAATCGCCTTAGTTTTATCATTAGTTTGCATACAACTGGTAGATGGTCGCTTCCGCAGTCCGCATCTGAGTAGGCTTTGCAGTGAAGGACTGCGTTTCTGAATCTCTTGTTGATAGCAACATAATCAATTTGGTTCTTAATTTATCTTCCTGGGCTTAGGTGTTGGTTATTATCTAGTCAATCGCTGTGCGCAATTGGACTCATTTCTCACCACGGCCATTGCGGAGTCCTTGTCCGAAATTGCCGACCGTTTCACCTTTTCCCTGGCAAACTTTGGCATTCATATCTCCTATGATAATTCTGATTTCTTGTGGTTTGCACATAATTGAGCATGGAGTAAAAGGATCCTATTTCTTCTTCTGTACTTTGTGTTGTCGGTGCATATACCGCTTTTACTGATATATTGAGGGGCCTTCCTTTCAGTTTAACCACTAGAATTTTTTCAGATATCTGGCAGAATCCCATAACGCATTTCCTTGTGTCTTTATCCAGTATAACACTAACGTTTCATTTTTTTTCACCTTCTACGTATATAATTCTGTGGTCGTTACTGATGAAGTCTTCATTGTTTGGTCATCTCGTTTCGCATATGCCTAAAATATTTGTTTAATCTAGCCATATCTTGCTTCATGTTTTCCAGCTGTCCCATAGTTGTTCATGTTTCTGACATTCACGTCCCAAGAGTTATTTTTGTTTGTTGCTAAGAGTTTCAGGATGACGGTCCGGTGACACCAGTAGCGCATGGCTTAACACTCTTCACGCCGTTAGGGTTTATCATATTATTGTGCAAGTCCATTAAAATACGCAGGAGGAATTGTGAAGTGGCTTCCTATTGCCTTCTCCACGGCGTTTTATCAAGACACCACCTCTAGTTAGCTGGCCGTTGACTCCTTAAGAGTTCATCCACTCTTTGTATGCTTAATTATTTTTTTTTACCGAGTTGCTAACATCCCGTGAGGCGGACAAAAAAAAAACAAGTAAAAACACAAAATACCTATTTCTTAACGACTAGAAACCGAGAAAAATGTCAAAGAATGTAAATTAAGTATATACCTAATATAAGTCCGAATGACCATAGTTATAGAGGAAGATCATGCAGATTAACCAGACAAAAAAAGGTTACTTAATATGAAGAATTTTTCAAGAAAATCTGAAATATAACTTTTTCTCTCGTTTGGAAACTCATCAGTGACTAATCTTGAATGAAAAAATGCCCTTAATTAATTAAAATGGTCTCAACTAAACAAAAAAACACTATGTCTGCAAAACACTATCAAAGATAAGTATTAGTTTCCAGTAGAGAAAAAAGCTTAATTATTATTAAGAATTACTCCTATTTTTCACAAAAGCTTGAAAGACAAAATTAGAATAAATTTCTCTCATTTAGCAACTAATATATAGTCATTCTCTCTCTTTGTCTCTCTCTCTCTCTCTCTCTCTACATAAATATATATATATATATATATGTATATATATATATATATATATTGTCTCTCTCTCTCTCTCTCTCTACATATATATATATAGTCATTCTCTCTCTTTGTCTCTCTCTCTCTCACTCTCTACATATATATATATAGTCATTCTCTCCCTTTGTCTCTCTCTCTCTCTACATATATATATAGTCAGTCTCTCTCTTTCTCTCTCTCTCTCTCTCTCTCTCTACATATATATATATATATATGTAGAGAGAGAGAGACAAAGAGAGCAACTAATATATAGTCATTCTCTCTCTTTGTCTCTCTCTCTCTCTCTCTACATAAATATATATATATATATATTGTCTCTCTCTCTCTCTACATATATATATAGTCATTCTCTCTCTTTGTCTCTCTCTCTCTCTACATATATATAGTCAGTCTCTCTCTTTCTCTCTCTCTCTCTCTCTCTCTCTCTCTTCTACATATATATATATATGTAGAGAGAGAGAGACAAAGAGAGAGAATGACTCTTATATAATATATATAGAGAAAAATAAGCAACAGGGAGGTGAATGGAGATACTGACCAATATATAAGTTTGTTTTTTGTTTTTTTTATATTTTTTATTTATTTTGTTTGAATGAATTCTGCATGCACGTAGAGATTTGAACCAATCTGTTATGGCCTCTGAACTTTTTTTTTCATTATTTTTTCAATATTTCTTCTCAATTTTTGATTAAATAGATAATAAAATAAAAAATATCTAAAATAAATAATATATATATTTATTTTAATATTCTTTTTCTATTTCCATGAGAAACTGATATTTTGAAATTTTCAGAATTTTGACGCAATAGCCCCCCCCCCCTCTCTCCAATTTAATTTCTTTTATTTTGTCACCTCTTCTTTGTGTCTCTCTTTCCATTTCTCTTTCTCACTCTCTCTCTCTCTCTCTCTCTCTCTCTCTCTCTCTCTCTTTCTCTTTCTTTTCCTTTGTCTTTCTATCTATCTTTAGATAACTTTATAACATCATTACTATTGTGTTAGGATTGTTACACATTGCGTTCCCTACACTTTTACTTTGAGCAGCTTAATATTGTTATCATAAATTCATATCTATTTTTTATGAATTTGTTTTTCTATGCACATCAAATATATATCGTAACGACTTCAATATCGTAATCCAAAAGTTATGTGCTTAAAAATTTGTTTGCCTTCTGTTAATAGCTCGTAAAATATGTTGCAGTATATTAAATATATCATCCAAATGTATGTATACCCGCGTCTCTCATTACATTCGTTTAAAAACAATTCTGCTCTAAGGTAAGAATGTGAAAGTCATTTTTTTTATGTGATGAATTCAAATTTTAAGCAGTTTTACTCTATCACATCTATTTTTTTTATTTTGTTTTTGCTTTTACGCATTACTTTTTACTACATGGCATATAAAAGGTGTCCATAAAGTCCGTGTACTCTTTAAAATAATGTATAACTTTATTTATATTTGTGATAGAAATAATCTGTAAAAAAATGTTATAAAGTTTAATATACCTAGTTTTAAGTATAGTTATTGAAATATTGAAATGTATATTAATATACCTAGTTTTAAGTATAGTTATCACAAAATTTGCAGCAATTTTTACATAAGTAAACAGATGGATCGGAAGGGGTGAACCATTTTATTGACCTCCACGTTCCCCAGATTTTATTCCATTAGATTTTTTTATGGGTACACGTGAAAACAATTGTGTATGCAACCAAAACTAGTTCATTAAAAGATTTGAAAGCTAAAATAAGTAATGTGATTTCAGGCATTACTGTAAATCAATGAAGTGCAAAATCGTATTACCATCTGTATTGCTAATAATAGAGGACATGTGGAAACTTTAGTAAAATTTCAATAAATACTTAAAAATATAAATTTACTTCTTTCTAATCCTTTTTACAAATTATTTCTATCGCAAATACAAATAAAGTTATAATTTTTTAAAGTGCGCACGAACTTTATGGATACACTGTATTAATAATAAAATTTGTTTATTTCATACAATATTGGAAAAAAGCAGACTGCAAAAAATAACGTGATACAGATACAGAATAGTGACAAAACTAAATATTATTTTTATAATAAAAATAGCAGTATAGCCCGGCGTTGCTCGGGTGAAATGAAAGCTTTAAAACTAGTCCATGGTCCTGGAGCTCAGACTCTTTGGACTTTGGCACGAAAGACAAAAAAACAATAGTTGTTTCCAGTTAAATCGAAACCGTAGACTGAAAGAAAAATGAATGGATGTAAGTCAAATTTTGATTTCCTGGTATCGATATCAAATAAATTTTTTTCGTCATAAACAGAATTTTGAAGGCTAAATAATTCCTCTGAGTAAATGGTATCATGGCTGAGGCTAAGAACTGCAATTATACCTACTCAGAGCCAAACCCGAGGCTAAAAGGGCTAAAAAAATACAGGCATACAGGCAGATAAACAGACAGGCATACAGGCAGATAAACAGACAAACACACAAACATCTTGCCTTATATATATATATATATATATATATATATATATATATATATATATATATACAATCGATTTTCTGCACTATTGTAAGAACTGCAACCTTGAAACTTCTGAATATCGTTTCTTATGTCTTTGTCTATGAGTGTATCAAATTTGATTAAAATTGGACCACTCCTTCTATAACCCGTTTTTTTCGATTATCGATTATCGATATTTATCGGGGGTGCCTCGACACAAAATCTAGTTAGGAACACTCGCAGACGCATATAGTATAACTGTGTAAATTTTCAAGAAAATTGGTTCAGCCGTTTCGGAGTCTATAGGTAACGGACACACACATATACACACAGACAAAGTTCCATTTATAAATAAGTTTAAATATATACACATCATAGTATAACAGTCAGAAGTGAGATTTATTTTCTCGATCTCGTCAACTTTGTCACACAGGAACATCTATCAAAATCCTTTATCATGGAGCTTCATAATTGTTCTCCGTCTTCATATCTTGACAAGATATTTCTCTATGCTCATTACTCCCTTCTCTGAGGTTCTGAGTGAAGAAGTTGTGAAAAGAGTGAAACCTGAGTGACATTCAGCACCAAATATATATCCTTATAAATCTGGAACACCTTCTCAACACTCTCTTGGTAATCTAGTGCTTGTATGCTTGTATCTTTTAAAAACTGGCTTAAATGCTTCTCATACTCCCATTACAGTTCCTTGAGGGTAAGTTCAATTCCGTATCCTTCAGCCTCTGTTTGGATCCGAGGTCCGACGAAGACGCTTATCTTCAGATGAGTAGAATTAAGAGCTTGGAAAAAGGTGTACAGGTGTTAGAAGGCTCCGCTATTCTTAGTCCGATATTATTCAATAAATTCTTTATTACACCAAGCTTGATATAAAGAGGAGGAAAATACCTTGTTCAGGACAACCATAGAATGTATTCCCCAGATACGAAAGCACTCTTAGAACCCAGTTCTTCTGATTGTAATATTTTGACACAGCCTTACTTTATCAGAGACAATGAAAGCAACATTACTTCGTGAAGCCCATCTGCATACCCATAAGGAATCAATGAGCTTGACACTCCACTGATACTGTTTGTACTTAACAGGTTTCTAAAGGAGCCTCACACTGTCATACGACTCCTTCAGATAAGCTGAGTGGGTAAGTAATGGAAATTTTGGGGCATTTATTCACATTGTGCAGGAGCATTTTATTGTTGTATATCACTTTGACTATGAATAAACTAGAACCAAATGATAATCGATCGGCCTTCGGTGTTGTGGCGTAGAATAGAGGAAGTCAGTGCGACCGCAAACACGCATATGTGGGCAGTAGACTGCTAGAGTTCGTCTTTTCTTCTCGGTTCAATCTATTCTCCATCTCTCCCCCAATCTCTCCGTCTTACGATCTTTGTTTTGTTTTGTTTTTTTTTTAGGTGAGATTCGGTTAACACGTCATCATTCCGTTATGCATATTGTTTATCATTTTCGAATGCTTATATTTTCAGGTTTTGACTACGCTGTTTGTTAAAACAAAATTTCGCCTGTCACTTCGGTTTTCGCACTCCTGACCTTTCAAAACAATATTTATTTTCTTTAAAATTCTGCCGATTTTTCATTGTTCCATCAAACAGTTATTTCATCAGTGTGAATACACTTCTGGGCAAAATTATGCACCGTATTAAGAAAATATATTTTCTAGAAAAAACATTGTGAACTGCTATATTTTGTAGGCAAAAATAAGAATCATCAGCGTCAATTTTTGGCTCTATTAGAATTATTAGGACAGTCAAAGTTGAGGGCTACTCTGTTGATGTTAGTTCATTTTAACAAAGTCTGCAACAGATGTGTAGAGCCCAGGTTTTGTCATTATCTCTAAATTTCGCAATCAAAATAGTGATAATAAGCAGTTCTCAGCAGGTGTGTAATTGTTTGGTGCTGTGAGGGTGCAACTCTCTCGAAAACCCCACATATGTAACAGAATGAATCATGGGAAACTGATATATTGAAATTTTTTGTCCGCTCCAGCCTTCTTCAGGTGCTAGGAATGTGTCAAGGACACATGGACCAGGAGATGAATGATGTGTGCGTGCGTGTGTGTGTGTGTGTGTGTGTGTGTGTGTGTGTGTGTGTGTGTGTGTGTGTGTGTGTGTGTGTGTGTGTAAAAATTTACTGAGCTGTGGATATTCATATTTTTATATAAAGCATGAAGTGAGATTACTGATTCTTTAAAAATATACATGCTTTACATTAAAAATAAATCTGGATCAACGTATTTCAGTAGATATTTATTTTGATGCCTACATGTAACCACCTATTCATTTCTGTTGTTTAATAAGCTGGAGTTATTTAAATATTTTAAGATAACTCACTTTTCATGTAGAATATCACGTGGGCGCATTTCTATATCATTTCCTGTAATTTTAACTATTAATTTTAAAATATTTTTTAAAATTTTAGAAAATCTCCTAAGTTAACAAATAATTTTAGATACTTTGACTTTAAATTTACTATATTTACTCATCTTATTTTCTGATAATGTCGTGTATGGATGTCCGTATTTATTAAAATCGGCACGTTTATACACACATACAAAAATTCAAAATTATTTTTTCAATACTGGGGGTAGCTGTATTGTAGTAAGATTTTCCATTTATGTTTAGTAACTTATTCTACTTAATAACGATATCATCTAACCGCTACAAATTAAAATCGAATTTTAAAATATTTAAAACATTATGAGTTATACGAATTATTTTTTAAAGTAAACAATTCTTGTAATTTTTTTTTTTTTTTGGCAATTTTTTCTTCAGACAATGGTGTCCATAATAGATATATTATAATAATATATAATGATAATAGATAGATATCGTATTCATAATGTCTTACTTTTAAAAAATGTTTTAAAATTATTTATACGATTCAGAGCAGATTTTCTTTGATATGGGGGGCCCTGTTTATAAAAAAGATTGATGATTAAATTCTTCAATTGCTTATAACTAATATAATCATTAATGTCTGCAAAAATTTCTCGAAATTTCGTAACATTAAATAAGTAGGGTGTGGTGGGGGTAAAAGAAGTAAAACAAATTGCCAATATTTCCGAAAAAAACAATCGTTCCAAAAATAATTTAATTCATTCGTGAATAAGTCGTCATATTTTCAGTAAACTCCGACAATTATTTGATTTTTGCAAAGATTTCCAAATAAATATGTCTTTCATCGCAAAATAAAATTCCGTTTTAATTTATGGTCACCCGTTGACACGTGAAAAAAATTAGCCAATATTTTGAAGGTTCAGAAAAGGATGAAAAAATATAATCTAATAATCAAATAAATCTTTCTTCTTAATAACATAAAGATTTTAACGATAAAATTGCTTTTTTAAGTTTGGGGCATATTTTCATCTTGTATGCTCATTTTCAGCGAATTTTTGGAAGTAACTATACAGGAACATACAACACAGGCACACACACACATACACACGCATTTTTTTTTTTTTTTACTGTTCTTATTTTTCACATACTTCCTATTAACTTTAAACAGAATGATCAGATACCCAGAGAAACCCAAACATAAAACAACGAATTTGTTCGCCTGAAGAGAGTCAATTTTAGACTCGAAACACGTGTAGCGCAAACCATGACAAATTAATACTCCATAATTTGTATGAATACCAAACAATAAATATATATTTTAAAGAAAACGTTCACGGCTTCTCACACTTTTTATTTTATTTATATATATATATATATATATATATATATATATATATATATATATATATATATATATATATCAGTATATGTTAATAAATGTAATATTATCCTACGTCTAAAGCAGAACTCGGAGATTCATGCACTATGCAATCATCATAACACCCGAAATATATCTATATATGTGGGTGTACTTGAGTGTATATCCATATGTATATTTATTAATATCCATATCTATATATATATGTGTGTGTGTATAATTTTTTATTTATAAATATTAAACATAATATATTCAAACTGAAGAAGGCTATGTTAAAAAATTGTTTTGAAAAATACAGGTTTTTTTTTTTCATCATTAGGTTACAGGCCTATTCCTGTAACTCCAGATAGATAGATAGATAGATAGATAGATAGATAGATAGATAGATAGATAGATAGATAGATAGATATGTGTGTACGCATGTGTGTATGTACGTATTTAGCGTATTATTAAAAGCAATATTTTAATACATATTTTATCTATAGACTAGGCGTTTATATTTTTTATTTTTAGTTAAATATTTCCTGCTTGACTACAAAAGAACGTCAGCTTTTCATAAATGTATATTAGTATTGTATGCCTACTTGCATTGAACCCAGACATGCGTTTAAACGCAAATATGAAAAGTTAATTAAAAAATTGAAAGAGAAAGCACCCCTTGTCTTTGATCTTTTATAAAATATTCATGTTTCACAGTGTGTATGTATTTAAATTAAAAGAGCATTTTACGCACACATATATATGTGTGTGTGTGTGTGTGTGTGTGTGTGTGTGTGAATGGGCAGATGTGCGCATGTGTACGCATATGTCTGTACACAACGCAAAAGTTCAGGGAATCTTTATGCAACTCACATTAACCCTTGTATTTTCGCAGATAATATTTTGGGACCCAGTGTGCAAATATGTATGGAGAGACTAATTCGAAGGTAAGATTGGAAAATAATTGTTATGGTCAAAGATTTTAGAGATCCAATTAAACGATTTTGGGGTTTTATACACACAAAAAAACACATGCACGTATGCGTGTGTATGTGCTACTTATTTCTTCCACTATTCAGCAGCATTAAACAATATATACATACAAACACACACACACACACACAATATATATATATATATATATGTGTGTGTGTGTGTGTGTCATGTTAGTAGCATTGCCCATATTTAGTGCGTGACACAACCAAGACAACTAAAGATACCGACGGCCCGCGTTTGATAAAATGCAACTAATTTATCACGCGAAAGGTATCTACGGACACTTTACATTTAATTTACATTTAAACGAGAATATTATATATATATATATATATATATATATATATATATATATATATATATATGTGTGTGTGTGTGTGTGTGTGTGTGTGTGTGTGTGTGTGTGTGTGCCTTGTGGTGCATTGGATATCGGCTCGGAACGAGAAATCGGGGAGCCGAGTTCGAATTCCAGCTGAATTCATTGCATTCACTTACGCACAAATACCCTTTGGAAAGGTATTAATCCACCTATTCCTTCCAGTTATGGGTTAAATAACAGGAGAGATTGGGTTCTATAGCCTTGGTCACCAACCAGTCTTCCGCAGAAAGCAATGGCAACCTACTGCGGAATAATCTTCTGCCCAGTCAGTCATGTCTCTTTCGAGACATTATCGCCCAAGCGTGTATCACGTATGGCACTTAACTGACTGATATATATATATACGGCATATATATACATATATATTCCTTTCTCTCTCTCTATCTCTCTCTCTCTCTCTCTCTATATATATATATATATATATATATATATATATATATATATATAAAGTAATAAGTATATATACAAGGTTATATGCATATTAAAGATTGAAAAAAAAGAAATGCAAAAATAAATTTTAAAAATTCTCAGTGTGCGTACGTTTTGCTCTATTTTGACATATGTATGTATATATGTATGTATATATGTGTGTATGCAAGTACTTATCTCGCAAAGAAAGAAAGAAAGAAAGAAAGAAAGAACTAGAAACTCTGTAAATTTTCAAATGAATTCAAATGAACTTGAACTTTTGTAATGTCATGTCTGTTACAATATACTTGTCATGTTTTAGACCATTGAATGGTCAGTCTACAAAAAAATAAATAAATAAAACAGCCTAGATTCGTGGAGGCATGAAAATGAAGAATTAACGAAAGAATTCTTGTTAGTCTCCGGAATTATTTTCTGTTTCAATTACGTTTAAGTTGGGTTGGTTTTTACGACATGACAATCCTTTTCGCGTTATTTAATTTCCTATTCGATAATGTTTTCTTATTTCTCCTGTGGCTCTGTTTACGTGTCTCTACATCAAAACGAGAAATAAAAAAGAAATAAAAAAGAAATAATGGGTAGTGGGTGAAATTTTGAAGCCCTGCTCAAGGGGATAATAATGAAAAGAAGTTGAGCATGCCCGTTGAAGCGTTATAATACTTTAGAAAGTAAAAGGCTGGGCTCTCTCCACCCCTTTCTGGCTTGAATATACAAAAAAAATGTCTAAGGAAAATAAAAGAATTAGTCGAAAAGGTGGTATTGTTTATTATTCTTATTCTATTTATTTGGCCTTAGCCATTGTAAATTGTTTTCACCCGTATGCCAAAATTTGACAGAAGCTTGCAAAAATTATAATTATGATACAATCCAATATGATACAATCCCAAATATGATACAATCCAATATGATACAATCCCAAATATGATACAATCCAATATGATACAATCCCAAATATGATACAATCCAATATGATACAACCCCAAATATGATACAATCCAATATGATACAATCCCAAATATGATACAATCCAATATGATACAATCCCAAATATGATACAATCCAATATGATACAATCCCAAATATGATACAATCCAATATGATACAATCCCAAATATGATACAATCCAATATGATACAACCCAAAATATGATACAATCCAATATGATACAATCCCAAATATGATACAATCCAATATGATACAACCCCAAATATGATACAATCCAATATGATACAATCCCAAATATGATACAATCCAATATGATACAATCCTAAATATGATACAATCCTAAATATGATACAATCCAATATGATACAATCCCAAATATGATACAATCCAATATGATACACTCCCAAATATAAAAAAAAAGTGAAAAACAAATAATTTTAACATGGTGTAGAATTTCTTTTTTAAATAAAGAAGGGAAAATTATTAATTTAATTTTAAAGTAGTTTCATTTTTCATTTTTTTTTTTTTAATCATTTCACTCCAAGCAAGGAAACAAAGCCTCTACGACACATGAAGTTATCGTGTGAAAATATAAGAAAAATAAAAACATTGTTAAAGAGCGATATGACACCACAAGATAACGATTGACATTGGATTTAATTTTTTTTTTTTTTTAGATAAAAGTTGGCTGATAGCAAGGACCCAGAAGAGAGTTCCACAAGCGAGAAGTGCGAGAAAATAAACTGTTAACAAAGAACTTACGGTTACATCTCGCAATTTTAACTCTGAAAGAATGAGGCGTTACCGACAATCTTGTCTTCTTCTTCTTTGTGCTCTGTCCCTTCAGAACGTAGGCGATCATGGTTCTCCATCCCTTGTGGCTCTTAGTATGTTTGCTCATCTTACACCTCGCAACCCCCGTTCCGTTATCCACCTGATCAGGCCCTGCAAATATGTTATCCGCTGCCTTCTTCTGTCTGTTTTTCCTTCTATCTGGCCAGTCAGTATCAGGTTCTCCAAGCTCTCCTTCCTTATTGCATGTCACAGGAACTTCAGTTGTCTCTTCCTGATGTTCAGTATTAATTTCCTTTTTGTTACCATTCTTTCCAACACCTCATAGTTGCTTGCATGCCCAGTACACGATATCCGCAGCATCCTTCTGTAGAACCACATTTCCGCTGCTTCAAGTTTTGTCCTCATTTACGATCCTAGTACTGCGCTTGAATTAATAAAATCATATGATGGAAATTAATATTTATTTTGAGTTATACAAAAATGTGGCACACGGATAAACGGGGGGATATGGGAAGGCTGGTCTTCACTCTGTCTTATCCTAAACGAAGATAGCTACGATTCAGTCAGTCAGTTAAGTGTCATACGTAATACACGCTTGGGCGATCATGTCTCCTTCGGGACATGACTGATTGGGCAGGAGATTATCCCGCAGAAGGTTACCATTACTTATTGCAGTAGACTAGTTGGCAGCCAAGGCTATAAAACCCAATCTGTTCTGTTATTTAACCAATAACTGGAGAAAAGAGACGGATTAATACATTTTCCAATGGCATTTGTGCGTAAGTGAATGCAACAAATTCAACTGGAATTCGAACTCAGCTCCGTGATTTCTCTATCCGGACCGAAGTCTCTATGTAGTTCTAACAAGTTCCCGTGTGTACCAAAATGTAAAGTTCATCAAAACAATTACCATGAAATTATTTATAGAAAAGACAAAGGAAAGCAACGTTGCGGCGGTGAAAAAGGGACTGAAACCGAGATGTCAGATCAGGACCAAAAAATTAGGATACGTAGGAAAGATAAAAATTGACCTTAGATTCGAAGAGGTTAATAGTGTAATGCGGATGTGCGTTGTGGCGCAGTGAATATCGGCTCGGAACGAATTCCAGTTGAATTCCTCGCATGCACTTATGCGCAAATACCCTTGGGAAATATATTAATCCGTCTCTTCCCTCCGGCTACGGGTTAAATAACAGGACAGATTGGGTTATATAGCCTTAGGTGGCAACCAGTCTGCCGAAATAAGTAATGGTAACCTACTGTGGGATAATCTTCTACCCAGTCAGTCATGTCTCTTTCGAGACATGATCGCCCAAGCGTGTATCACGTATGGCGCTTAACTGACTGACTGAATATTATAATGATCGAGGAAGCATCTTCTCGAGAGTCTTTTCCACACAGTAGCCGTTCTCGAGAAAAAGCTGTTAGTGGAGGAGATTTCTTTCTTAAAAAAATAGAAGATAGGGAAGCTGATTCGACTCTGTGTCTGTCATGGCGTAAAGGTCTGAGCTGATAATTCTAAGAAATGTAGTTCGTCGGAACATTCGCCATATTTGGAAATAGCACTAGGCTTTAAATTGAAATTTTTGAAGATAAAAGTTTACTAGTAATCAAAAAGCCGGTAGAGATTTCTACAATGGAGAAGTGCGATAGAAGTAACTGTTAGCACAGAACTTACGGCTATATATAGTTATTTCAGTTGTTAAATAATGAGACCTTGCCGCCAATCTAGTACTGCGTTTAAATTCATAAAGTATAGCTAGTATAGAAGAACTATTACCATGAAATCATTTATAGAAAAGATACAAGAAAGCTGGATGTGCGTTGTGGTACAGTGGATATCGGCTCGGAACGAGAAACAGGGGAGCCGAGTTCGAATGCCAGTTGAATCCATTGTATTCACTTACGCGCAAATACCCTTGGGAAATGTATTAATCCGTCTCTTCCTTCCAGTTATGAGTTAAATAACAGGACAGATTGGGTTCTATAGCCTTGGTCGGCAACCAGTCTACCGCAGAAAGCAATGGCAACCTACTGCGGGATAATCTTCTGCCCAGTCAGTCATGTCTCTTTCGAGACATGATCGCCCAAGCGTGTATCACGTATGGCACTTAACTGACAGACAGGAAAGCTACATTTTGGCGGTGGAAAAGGGACTGAAGTCAAGATGCCAGTTTAGGTAAAGATATTTGCACCAAACAATTTGTGGCAACAATATACTAAGCATGGTTGAATCTATTTATATCATTTTTGTAACTTTTTTATCGCAATATTTCCATTGGTTTTACATTCTATAACACGAATCACGTGCTAAAAGACCATTTATAGTAAGAAACCAATAAAATATCATACTAATTAAAGTGTCAAATAGCTTGCAAGATAAATTTCTGAAAAACCAAGATGTTCAAAAATTCAAATGGGCATGGAAACTTGCTTGCAACTTGCAATACTTCAAAAACTAAGTTAGTATCATCATCGATCAAACCTTGAGATTTCTCTAACCACGATGATCGATTGCACTCTTAATGAGACCCCTTGCTTTAAAAGTCTATTTGGACTCAAGTTCCCTCTAGTGGGACATATATATATATATATATATATATATATACTATACATTGCTAAAGATGATGAGCAAATTGTGGGTTCCTGGTACCATTGCAAAAAGTATCTATCTTCTTTTCATGCCCTATTTTGAAAAGAATCACGTTAGAAAAAAAACGGAGTTGCCCAATCTTCAAGTTCTATTCTTGATAGAAAATCGTTAACACGACGTTAAAACTATATCATGGTTAAGCCAAAATTGCAGTGTCAGAGATATAATCTCGCCGCTAGCAGAGGTAAATGGCGAAAACATTATTTTTCCGCGGGCCTTGAAAAAGTTGTGGATGCCGTAAATACTGTTATTTACTTTGATTAACGAAATCTGACAGAAAGTCAGTGTTAGAATAAGCCAAAATTTTCAAGTTGCCTTCTATAATTTGGAGAAAACCTTTATCAATCCGAAAGATGTTTAGCGTTATTTCTATTGATTTTTTATAAATTCCCGCAAAATTTCAGCTCTACAGCCAGCCTGCTCCAAATTTACAAAGAAAACAGAGTACGAACTAGAAAACAGTGGCTACGTTTATTCTGATAAACAAAATGAAATAGTTGTATGCGAAACTTTGAAATGAAAACTTCTCTTATGCTAACGTACATTTATATAGTTTCCATCGGGACCCAAACTCTTGAACAGAAACTTCGATAGATTCCATCGGGACCCAAACTCTTGAACAGAAACTTCGATAGATTCCATCGGGACCCAAACTCTTGTACAAAAACTTAGATAGATTCCATCGGGACCCAAACTCTTGAACAGAAACTTCGATAGATTCCATCGGGACCCAAACTCTTGAACAGAAACTTCGATAGATTCCATCGGGACCCAAACTCTTGAACAGAAACTTCGATAGATTCCGTCGGGACCCAAACCCTTGAACAGAAACTTTGATAGATTCCGTCGGGACCCAAACCCTTGAACAGAAACTTCGATAGATTCCATCGGGACCCAAACTCTTGTACAAAAACTTCGATAGATTCCATCGGGACCCAAACTCTTGAACAGAAACTTCGATAGATTCCATCGGGACCCAAACTCTTGAACAGAAACTTCGATAGATTCCATCGGGACCCAAACTCTTGTACAAAAAATTAGATAGATTCCATCGGGACCCAAACTCTTAAACAGAAACTTCGATAGATTCCATCGGGACCCAAACACTTGAACAGAAACTTCGATAGATTCCAGCGGGACCCAAACTCTTGAACAGAAACTTCGATAGATTCCATCGGGACCCAAACTCTTGAACAGAAACTTCGATAGATTCCAGCGGGACCCAAACTCTTGAACAGAAACTTAGATAGATTCCATCGTGATCCAAATTCTTCACATACAATTATGTATATTTTATCATGACGCAGATTTTCAAACAGATCTTAACTCTCCATAGTAGTGTCCGTAAAATAAGGTATACCATTCTTCATGATGCAATCTAAACCATCACAATGCTTCTTGATGACATCGCTTTCAATGAAGAACCGTTAAACTTATGCAAAAAAAAAATTGAGCCCATTAAACTAGAAGTGCTTATTGAATATTTTTTTCGGTGATTGATAGCGTTTAACATTGGTGCAATGACTTTCCTGCGACTATGCAAACCCATATGCAACAAGGAGTGTTGTACTATATGTCGTGGAACAATTCTACTATCATCAAGATTAAGGCTATCTGCAATTTGTACCTGACTTTTCCTTCGGTAAGTGGTGAGAGCTAAACCGCTCAATACCTGCATTAATAAATCTTAGTTGTCTGATCAGAGGTTTGTAAGTTGTTCTCCTCGGACCACTATTCATATGTACTCATCACAACTGAGGGTACGCATTCGACACGTTATGACATTTCGGAAATACTGCGTCCTAAATATCTGGCTATGACAATTTGGCTTTTCTTAAAATCGTTATAATATTTTTTCTTGCTTATACCTACAGCAATCTACATAACAAACTATCAACATGCGCAGCTGTCACGAGACAATAGCTGTTATTCATATTTTGTGTGATCATATTTTGGCTAAATTGCGTAGATAGGCATAAATGCAACATATATGTGTGTGTACAAAAGTGTGTGTGTTTCTTCACACGTGTGTTTGTGCGTACGTGTTTAAGAGAGAGAAGTGCGAATTCAATTCACAGACTAGATAAATAGGATCAAATTCAGTTAGATATTAATAAATTAGCACAGACAGATATTAATTTACGAAGTATGGAGCACACAGTGAGGATCGAACTGACTATTAAGTCGTAATTAATCTAGCGAGACCAGATTACTGACCATTACGCCACGTCGAAATGCCCGGATAGATAGATATGAACAGACTGGAATCATTCTCTTTCTTCAGCACTTATGCTACCTTTAGCTTTTGATTGATATGAATTAATATGCTGTATAACATTCTTCTGGTGTAAAATAAATGGATTTGTTATAAAGGGAAATGAATAGATAGATAGATAGATAGATAGATAGATAGATAGATAGATAGATAGATCTGAATAGACTGAAATAGGGATGGTCAGACAGTTTTAATAGACTATAAGCTATAGATAGATAGATAGATAGATAGATAGATAGATAGATAGATAGATAGATAGATAATGACCAGGCATAGATAGATAGATAGATAGATAGATAGATAGATAGATAGATAGATAGATCCCGCTAAAAGAAGGTACGATAGTTAATATTTATTGGGAGTAGGTTCTAGAAGAAAGAGGAATGGCGTAAAAACGGCGACGAAGAAGTGAAAGAAGAATAACAGAAAATGAACAGCAACAAGGGAGATAAAAGGGAAATGAAGGATAATATGAATTTATGGGAGAGACTTAGAATGTGACTACCTGTAAAAAGAGAAAGCAGACGTGATCTAAAATGAAACGATGATGATGATGATGATGATGATGATGATGATTGAAAGAGAAATAAATGGAAACGACAATTTAGGTGATGAAAGTAATGGCAAAATATTGTTGTTGTTGTTGTTGTTGTTGTTGTTGTTGTTGTTGTTGTTGTTGTTGTTGTTGTTGTTGTTGTTGTTGAAGAAGAAGAAGTAAGAAGGAGAAGTAAGAAGAAGAAAAAGAAGAAGAAAATGAAGAAGGAAGAAGAAGAAGTAAGAAGAAGAAGGAAGAAGAAGAAGGAAGAAAAAGAAAAAGAAAAAAGAAGGAAGAAGAAGGACGTAGAATTAAGAAGAAGAAGATGAAGAAGAATATGTTAAAATTAGAATAAGAAGGAAGAAGAAGGTGGAGTAAGAAGAAGAAGGAAGAAGAAGAAGCAAAAAGAAGAAAGAGAAGAAGGAAGAAGAAGACGAAGTAAGAAGAAGACGAAGTAAGGAAAAGGAGAGAAGGAAGACGAATAAGAAAAAAGAAAGAGGAAGAAGAAGAAGATGTTTATGCGAAAGGAGTAAAAACAAAGAACGAGGGATTATAATTATAAATACAGAAGAAAAAATAATTTTATGAAGGGGAAAAAGAAAACAAAATGAAGAAAAGAATGACAGATTGAAGGAAAAGAGGAAAAACAGAAAAGGCGACTAAGAATAAAAAAGAAGGATTGTGACGAATAATTATGGTAAACGAAAAGATGCATGATGAACAAGAATGATGAAAAACTGAAGAAAAAGAAAAGATAAAAAACTAGAATTGCGAAAAATAAAAAGAAGAAGATGAAAGGATAAAAAACTACAATGGTAAAAATAAAGAAGAAAGGCTGAAAAATTAGTATAATGAAAAATGGAGAAGAGGAGAAGGAAGAAGAAAGGGTGAAAAATAAGAATGATGAAAAATGAAGAAGATGAAAGAATGAAGAAATAGAATGATTAAAAACAAAGAAGAAAAATGATGTTGAAATAGAATGATGAAAATGAAGAACAAATTAAGAACTAAAAGAATTAAAAATAAATAATAATAATAATCATAATAATAATAATAATAATAATAATAATAATAATAAGAAGAAGAAGAAGAAGAAGAAGAAACGTTGACTTACTAAAATGATGAAGAACCAAGAAGAGGAAGAAAAAAGGATGAATGAACTAGAATGGTGAAAAATGAAGAGGAAGAAGACGAAGAAAGGTTGAAAAACTACAACGTTGAAAAAATAAAGAAAAAGGGTGA
Source organism: Ascarosepion bandense (assembly GCA_037127315.1). NCBI lineage: Eukaryota > Metazoa > Mollusca > Cephalopoda > Sepiida > Sepiidae > Ascarosepion > Ascarosepion bandense. The sequence continues at coordinate 9,554,892 of JBBBDQ010000738.1, forward strand.
AGAACTTGAATTAAAAGAAAGAAAGAAAGAAAGAAAGAAAGAAAGAAAGAAAGAAAACTGGAGTGAATGATTAAAATTCTAGAAGAAAAGGAAGCACTATCCTTGTAGTTTCCTGACCAATGAGGGCGGTGCATAGTGGTTGGGGTTCGTGCTTTTCCCCATTAACTCTCCTGTCCGCACAATTACACGCTTGCGTTCCTCCCTTCACAAGGGGTGACTTCATTATCACATCGATTGGGTCGGCCTGTCTTAGCGTAGCTTTCGCGCCCCTCACGTAGAATGACCATTCGTCCGTTCGACCGATCGGCCAAGAGACCCCACGCCTGGCCAACCAAGTGATTGGCCGGCTGTCCGTCTAGCTGACCGTTTACTAGTGTTTCAGCAACCCTGCCTTGCTATGTCAGATCGTCTTTTCGCTCGTTTTTGACAGCTCCATTTTGGGTGGCTTGCACCAATTCGAAGAACTACCCTTCATTTCTGCCCATGGATGCATACGGGTTCGGACCTTTTTCTGATCCGTTATTCGGGTGTACCGACCTCCCACTCTGCATACTTTTTAGCATATCCCTTGTTCTAACCCATATTATTTTTTTATTCTCTCATCACAGGCTTACATATCACAATCATTATTACTTACAGATAAGTCAGCCAATTATATTTTCGATATCTTTTTCATTCAATCTAATGCGAGAAAATGGGGGCTGTTAGCGATAAGAGACGGAATTGGAATCTCATCTGCACACCTGCAAACGCGTTTATTTTCGGTAAACTCAAATTCAGAAGAACAAACTTATTCCTGTTAATTCGGAAGCGTTACCTTCAAACGCATGTACACAAATATATTGATATGTACTCGGCTGTTTCTAAAGTAGGTAGATTGTGTTGCGCCAGTCCTCCACGTAAATTCTGAAATTGAAACGAGGCCCAAATGTAGAAGAATTAGATGTAAGAAGATTGATTTGCGACAGTATCTAAAAGATAGATTTCATAAGTCAATATTTCGCGTTTTTCCAGGTGCCAGTGTTCAAACCCAGTGCTGTCAGCTCTCTGCTTTCGGACAGAGAGCACTAGCCCAGTCGTGGTTCCGCCGAAGGGTAGAATCACGACTGGGGAAAGATAGACAGGTATTTTTGGCCGGGCTATATGGCCCGGAAGATCCACATTAAAAAGACCTTGTGTCACATTTTGCCTTAAGTAGGAAGGTAACTAAATACCGTTGATAAGTAGTATTCGAATGCTTACATTCGAATGTTCAAAGCATGAACAGACGCAACACTGTCTTCTTAACCCCAAAGCTCTAATTCATTTCTACCCTGTAGCATACTGATTTTGTTAAGCGTATTTATATTTTATAAATAAATTATATATATATTGATTGTTTAATTACTTAATTACTTAATTTTTGGTCATAAGGTTAGACCAGTGCACATTTGTATTAAAAAGTGTTCAGTACAATTATATTGCCGAATTTTTTAATATTTTCCATTTGTAAACGATCTGTTACGTATATATATATATATGAGGGATGCATAATAATATCTGAAACAAAAATGAAGATGATGGTGAATCAAAGGGGAAAAACTTATAAACGACGCGTTTCGACGAGGTCTGTTGGTCTTGGTTTCCTCATGTCAGAAATAAATGTAAAGAAGCTTTTCACTTAACTGAGCAGGTTCATGTCGACTTCGAAGTTTTTATAATGTTGTCACTCATCAGGGTTAAGTTTTTCGATCTGAGATTTATCACTATCTATATAACTTTCAATCCTGACCACCTTATCATTCGAATTCAGACTTACATCTACCAAATATATCTATCGTCTATAGACACTTTTTACAACAGTATTGAATTCAACGCATAAATTGACACGTCCCTAAAAATAATAGTTAAAAAAGCATGTGTATGTATATATGTGTACATGTATATATATGTAAGTGTGTTAATATATATGCTTATGTATGTATATATGTAAGTGTGTTAATATATATGCATATGTATGTATATATGTATGTATAGGTATGTGCATGTGTGTTTCTATTTATATATATATATATGTGTGTGTGTGTGTGTGTGTGTGTGTGTGTGTGTGTGTGTGTGTGTGTGTGTGATACTCGTTTCGTCTCTGAATGTGCTTCGCAATATCATCCGAAATTGTGCAACACCGACCAATTCAAACAAGAAAATTAAATTAATTATCTATTATAAAAAATTGAAAACTACTAACGTCATTGTCAATAATAATAATAATTCACCTGCAAAATTTAAACTGCAGAGAACCAGTGTCGTTTACGAATTTATATGCCCTTTGAAGAACTGTGTTCCTCAACTATCCAAATCCGTAAACATTTCTATTGGCTATACCACCGCAAAATTGACAAGAAGATTGACATTGCACGTTTTCTACAACAGCTCTATCAGATCTCATTTAAACACACATCGAGATCTTCCAGGACCTTATAATGATATACTTGTTTACAATACATGCATAATAGCATCATCTACACATAAAAGAAGATTAAAAATAGTGGAGGCATTACTAATAAAAAAGAGAAATCCTACACTTGATAACATTAATTATGAACACGCTAACAATGCACTTACCGTTTTCGGAATTTAGCAAACACATGACACTATATACATAAACTTTGCACATGTTTATTTACAATTTGGACTATTTTATATATATATATATATATATATATATATATATATATATATATATATATATATTGAGTTCTGAAAAAAATTATAAAAACACGTGAAAAATTATATAAAAACTTAATGATAATACCTTGTGTGTCATTTTTAATGGAACGTGCATAAAAGAGAGATTGTTGTCCAAATACCGAACATATATATAAACATAGTGTTGAGTTGTGATAAAGCTTAGTGCCAAGATTGTTGTTTTTTTTTTTTTTGTTTCAGTAGTTAACTGATAAAAAGATATTTTGGCAAGCAGGTTTTTTTGTTGCAAAGTACTCGATATCGAAATAGAGATGGAGCGTTATTAGGATTAATGTGGAGAAATTTGTAACTTAACTGAGCAGAGTCATCTGCAGATTAAAAAATAGGCCATGAGGAATGAGGACATCATAGTGATGGCTTTACGAAAATTCGAAGTCGGCATGACTCTGCTCAGTTAAGTGACAAACTTCTCCACATTGATCATATATATATATATATATATATATATATATATATATATATATATGAACTAAATCTAAAAGTGAGCCAAATGTCGACCGCGGTTTCACTCTACGCGGTTTCACTCTATTTTTGCTCTACTTTCGTACTTTCGTATTGAGCTCTTCTTGTTAAGGTTTTCGTTTTGGGTTTGTTTTTTTTTCATTCAAACACGACTTATGCTTTGTGTGTTTCCTTTTTTTATTCCCCTTTACCCATTGGGTAGTACCTTTTGGGTTTGACGGCTTACTTTACCGATTTGTTAGCAGTGGGTTTTTCTGATTTCGGTCGTGATTAGTGCTACTGTTTTGTTGGTACGTTTTGCAATACTTATATATATATATATATATATATATATATATATATATATATATATAAATTAAAAAAGGATTAATTCAATGATGTTGAATGGCTATTTCGATATGAAGATCCCCACGGGATATATATTTGCTCTGTAATATTTTATTACATGGAGCTCTCTTCCTGTATCACTTTTTAATATTAAAATAAAATTTTTAATATTAATTCGGATCGGGTTTTTGGAATTTACCTTCCTACTTTTTTCCCTTGGATTGAAGTATCTGAATTAATATATATATATATATATATATATATATATATATATATATTAAAAAAGGATTAATTCAAAGATGTTGAATAGCCATTTCGATATGAAGATCCCCACGGGGGACGACACATCACCTCAGCAACAGAAAAAACCTTTCAGAAACTCTGAAACTTTTTTCTGTTGCTGAGGTGATGTGTCGTCCCCCGTGGGGATCTTCATATCGAAATGGCTATTCAACATCTTTGAATTAATCCTTTTTTAATATATATATTTGCTCTGTAATATTTTATTACATGGAGCTCTCTTCCTGTATCATTTTTTAATATTAAAATAAATTTTTAATATTAATTAGGATCGGGTTTTTTGGAATTTACCTTCCTGCTTTTTTCCCTTGGATTGAAGTATCTGAATTAAAATATATATATATATATATATATATTGCACGCATCATGTATATATATATTGACACCGACTTTATATTATCTAATATTAAATACCCTTTCCTCCTTCTCCGCAAGTTCAAAAAACTAAGCTCCAATAATATCATTTTAACAACAGAAAATTAAAAATCCTTGTCTCTAAAACACTTTCTACAAAACTGATAAATTATTTATCATTAATACTAAGTTTTTTACCGCCGCGTCAAATATGTCAATCGGACATATAATCAGAATGAAAAATAACCTCGACACCACTTAATATGTCAGTACTTATCAAATAAATCACTTACAATGTAAAAGAAGCTATGTCGGCAAGACATCATGAAATTCTAAAAGTCCATATTTACGAACACAAAAGAATTTTACATTTAGACAACCGTTTAAACTATATCGTAACACAGGATCAAAACTAGCCATAATTTTGATTTGAGAATGCCACCTAATTAAAAAAAAATATTTCTTTTTTATATAAAAAGTACTTCGAGGGCCTAGTAATAGAAATATTATCAAATATAAACACGTGTGAAGCCATGATATTACATCACAAACCTTTATTGAACCGATTGATTAAAAAAACATTACGTATCTTTATCTAAAACAAACAGTATGTACGTAAAACATTCCCAAATCAACATGCAAAAAACAACAAAAATAATGTCTAATAGACATACATATACACATAGATAAACTATAGTTATTATACACTTACATACATAAGCAATATTTACAGTTTTCGGTTCGGTTTTGTTTTGTTTTGTTTTGTTTTGTTTTTTGTTTTTGTTTTTTGTTTTTTTTGTTTTGTTTTGTTTTTTCGAATAGAAGCATTGTCTCTGTTTAAATTCGGAACTCAAGTAATTATACTAACATTGGTTGAGCACGTGAAACATGATTAACTAATGAAAATCAAACAACGCAAAATTAAAACAACCAGAATTCTTTCTTCTTTTTCTCCATATTTCTAAATATCTTTAAAAAAAATTAAGCATGTTACATTGATAAACGTTACTTATTTGTTCTTTATTTTATTCTGTCGGCTTCAGATTCATATTTGATCTATATTTGATCCTAACTCATATGTATAGATATATGAATTATTTTTGTGATTATGTACAATCAGATTTTCAAACAATGTTTGACCAGAGACTTACTTATTTTCTGCTATAATGTAGATCGTCTAATATTTTTGTAAATTTTCGTTATAATCTGTTTTAATCTTGCATATTTTGCCTGATAAGACCTTAAGACTTGCGTGGTCGAACCCCAGGTAGCAAGTAAGTGGTATATGTCCTGTTCTTTAACATTGTTAGTTCTGCTTATTCAGTTCATTTATGTTAATTATGCATTGGGCACTTATTTCAAAATACCGTCTGCTGATCCAACCAGCCACTATTTTACAAGTGTATATATGCCACACAAATTTAAAAAGAACATCATTTTTTATTAAAAAAAAAGAAAAAGTACTTCGATGGCCTAGTAATAAAAATATTATCAAATATAAATACGTGTCAAAGCATGATATTATATCACAAACTGAACCCATTCATTTAAGAAAATATACGTATGCTTATCTAAAACAAAAGGTATGTACGTAAAAACATTCCCAACTCAACATGGAAAAAACAAGTTGAATATATCTGTGTATGTGTGTGCGTTTGTATAGTCGTTTTACACATAAGATGCCCCATAAATGAATGGTGTTCTTTCAGGTCCAATTATACATATACAATTAAGAGCAAACGCCAAACAAAAAACCTGAAACACATATTAACCTGATCCAAATTTAACCAACTTACAGAAATTTACAAAATGTAACATAAAAAGATGTGGAGTTTCTGATATCATTATAGAAAGAAACATCTACATTTTTGAAAACCCCACAAAGATATTTACAATAAAAAAATAATTGAACTTCAACTCCAAAAATGTGGTATATACACATATATTACACAAAATGTAATAAATCTTATATTTGAATCAGCCAAGCACTAAACAACAGGGTTTCCCTTCACAAAAGCAACGTCAAATTATCAAACAACACATCTTCCAATGCAATCAAGGCAAATTTTAGATTATGCCATTATATCTGACACACAATTGCACTTACTAAAAATACAAGAAAGAATTTCATAAAGAAATTTAGACCAGCGCTTAACAGATCATAACCCCCCCCCCACAACGCATACACGGACACATGCGCACAGAATGACCAGATACACTAAATTGACCGCGTGTGCTCACACACACGCGCACACACACACACAAGTATGTACACATACTTGCAAAAATGAACGCAGTGACACACACACGAAATCTTACACGACATAGGAAGTGTGTATATATCTGTATATATGAGTATGTCTATGAATATATAAATTTAAAAAAAGCAAAAAAAATAAAGACAAAACCTTTCTCCGCCCGATATTTGACCCGTCCTAAATTATTTTGCTACCCATTAAAGCGAAAATATTCCCTCACGAGTATAAGATACGAACTACTACCACACACAAAGAAGACGATGACTGACAACCATTTTCTGCCTGAAGAAGGCCGTGAGACCAGAAACATGTGTAGCAGAAAATAAAATAAAAAAATAAAATACAATATATTTTATAAAAGAACACTTGCGGTTCCTCTTTATATATATATATATGTGTGTGTGTGTGTGTGTGTGTGTGTGTGCGTGCGTGCGTGTATATATGAAGCTATGCAAGCGTGGTGCATGATTATGGTGAAGTTTTAAGCTATGCTCTATTTATGGGTTAGAGTACTTAATATCAGCGATATCCTCTCTACTATAGTAACGACCGTTATATATATATATATATATATATATATATATATCCCGTCGCTCTCATGGAGAGAGAGAGAGAGAGAGAGAGAGAGAGAGAGAGAGAGAAAGAGAGAGAGAGAATAGCAAGGCGGCGTTGGCTCAATCCATTCATTGGAGTGCCAATAGCGAAGCAGCGTCGGCTCAATTTATTCTCTGTACTACCTGTTATTAAACTTTACTACAAGTTATGAATTTTTTTTATATTTGCTCTTTAACAGTGCCTTAATATTTTATTTTTTTAATAAATATGTCGAAGAGTAATGAAGAATATATATATATATCCTCTATATTATAATAAAGAGTGTTGTCCATTTATTAATGTATATATATATATATATATATATATATATATATATATTCCTCATGTCTTAATGTAAGATACCCAGTAGTAAGTACATTAATATATATGTTGCTGTCTTTTTAGAAGATGTATCGATATAAATATGTTGCCATCATTTTTAACATCACCGTCCCACGCTTACACGCGTGGGACGGTGCTGTTAAAAATGATGGCAACATATTTATATCGATACATCTTCTAAAAAGATAAGTGGCTGAAAAAAAGAAGAAAAAAAAGATATTATTAATAATTTTCGTATAGACTTATGACTCCTTTAAATTACAGAGACCTTTATTATATTTTTTTTATTTTTATAAAATGTTGAAAAATAGATTCTATAAAATATATTTATGTAAAAATATTTCCGAAAATGATTGCTATGTAATAAAAGCATTTTTTACTAAATCAATGTATTATTTCACATGTGCCATTATTTTATGAAAAGATTATTAATCAATTTTTCTTCGTTCTCCCTTGCTCCTGACATAATTTATATTCATAGCTTTTGTAACAAACACAGAAACATACAAAAATCGAACATTATTATTGGCATGAGTACGAACAAAAATCCACTTTATTAACCATTAAACTGTGCGAATCATCAACTGATATTTCGTTGGAGTTCAGCCGATATAATCAATTGATGATTTAAACAACTTTCTCGAACGATAAAGACATTATTTATTTATGAATCGAATCTAAATGACTAATTGGCAACCCTAGAATTAACGGTTACTGTTTCCTAGGATTCATGAGGCTACATAATTTCCTGGAGTGATTGTCTATAAATGTAGTTAAAAGAACAAGTTAAAATCAGTGTTATGTCTGCATGCATACTTCTAGTGGCGTTAAAATAGGAACAGAGAATAAACAAATTTATTGTGCATGGAATGTATCAAGGTGAATCATAGTGTTAAAAATAGAAAAATTAGGGACTTAACATTTGTTTTATGTCCTTATAATTTAAATGTTTGAAAATATCACCTTTTTATGTTTTTTTTTATATAATTAACGCTAACCATCCGTCCGTGCATGGAGGACTGCTGCCACTTATGGTCAAGTGCCCCTGCCGTTCTCCTCAGTGTTCTTGACAAGCTCCAAAGGATAGTCTGTAATGTGATAGGTACTGATCTGGCGACTCGACTGCAGCCACTTTCCCATCGTCGAAATGTGGCCTCCCTCTGTCCCTTCTATAAATACTTTCATGGCTTCTGCTCGGATGAGCTTAAGTCACTGATGCCTCCTCAACAGGTGTTTACCCGTGCAACCAGACTGGCAACTGGGTCCCATCCATTCACAGTCAGGTTAGCCAAATGCAGACGACAATTCTACTCCTGCAGCTTCCTCTCTCGCACTTCCCGCCTGTGGAACTCACTCCCGTATTCTTGCTTTCCTGACGGCTACAACCTCCAGAAATTTAAATGCAAAGTTAATACTCATCTACTAACCACTGGACTCTAGCTCTCTCCCCTCCCCTGTATAACCTTCACTTTCTCTCCGCCTATGTATCTGTCATTGCACCTGTTTTCTCAGCTTTCTATTGTTCCTTTCTAACTAGCTTGTACTCCTCACTCTTTTCTAATTAATCTTTTTACATTTATGTAACCCCCTGCACATCAGTGGCGTTTCTGCCTTGCTCGGGGTGAAATGATTAAAAAAAAAAAAAGCTAAAACAAGTACAAAATACCTTTAAAAATAATCTCTTCGTTTTTTAAACCTTTGGCGTACATATTCAGAACCCTTTTCTCCGCCGTTTAAGAATTAAGTTACCAATTCTACTTTTAAAGTTTTTAGCTCAAAACATTTAATAGTACTGCGTTAACGAAAATCACGCTGTGATGTTCTATTTTTGCAGGATTACCGAAACAAAAGGAAACAACTGATGAAAACTGGATCATTATAATATATAATATCGATTAAATAGATTTGAGTGCTGTTCACTAAGACGAAGTATTATCGCTATTCTCTAACAATATGCAGAACACTATATTTCTCTTAATCCCTGCACGTATGACAAGCGTTAACATTGACAACCTTGTATAAACAAGTTTAACGAAACTCTCTAATCAACTTCTCCACCCGACGTCCCTATTTCAACAATATCAAATATAAAGAAAAGCTTCGACCAGTTGGCAGAGCCATCTAAAAATACAGTTGTAAGTAGAATTGGGCGTTCAAACCATGTCGCTAGGACAAGAATAAAGAACACACTTGGCAATATTTGATCCGCCCTACACTCCTCTGCGGCCCATGTTTATTTGCTTTTCGCACTTAAGTGATCACACGGAAAGAAATGCAAGGGTAGGAAATCGTGCATGGAAAGCGACAAGGACGTCAAACCAAAGAGAAGCAGACACAGAAATATTTGAAGATAAATATTGTGGGTAAAGCAAGGGTCATTCTACGAGCCATTCTGGTGTTGATTCAGGCGCAATGCACTTGAGAGCCGGCCGAAGGGAAAATTCTGGTTTTTGATGTACGATCTTATAATAGAAGGATCAGATTTTTCATAGATATGAAGAGACTGAGATAGATAGATAGATAGATAGATAGATAGATAGATAGATAGATAGATAGATCTCTGTACAGAAACAATCTAATTTTAATAGATAGATAGATAGATAGATAGATAGATAGATAGATAGATAGATAGATAGATAGATAGATAGATAGAAGGAATAGACTGGTATAGGTGCGATAGATATGAGCAGAATGACATAAACCTATATGTGTACATATGTCACTAATGCAGATCAAAAATTATAAATTTCTTTTCTTTCAATTCATCTCAGTGCAAGAATAATCTAATTTTAAATAATAGATAGATAGATAGATAGATAGATAGATAGATAGATAGATAGATAGATAGATAGATCTCTGTACAGAAACAATGTAATTTTAATAGATAGATAGATAGATAGATAGATAGATAGATAGATAGATAGATAGATAGATAGATAGATAGATAGATCTCTGTACAGAAACAATCTAATTTTAATAGATAGATAGATAGATAGATAGATAGATAGATAGATAGATAGATAGATAGATAGATCTCTGTACAGAAACAATCAATTTTAATAGATAGATAGATAGATAGATAGATAGATAGATAGATAGATAGATAGATAGATAGATAGATAGATAGATAGATCTCTGTACAGAAACAATCTAATTTTAATATTTAGATATATAGATAGATAGATATATAGATAGATAGATAGATCTCTGTACAGAAACAATCTAATTTTAATAGATAGATAGATAGATAGATAGATAGATAGATAGATAGATAGATAGATAGATAGATAGATCTCTGTACAGAAACAATCTAATTTTAATATTTAGATAGATAGATAGATAGATAGATAGATAGATAGATAGATAGATAGATAGATAGATAGATAGATAGATATGAAAATATTGAGATAGATAGATAGATAGATAGATAGATAGATAGATAGATAGATAGATAGATAGATAGATAGATAGATAGATAGATCTTAACGCTTTGGTGAAGTTGATCAGAAGAATAAAATATACCTATGATTTTTATATTCTTTCATCGCGGTATCATTTATGAAAATTCTCGAAAACGCTATGAACTCTCAGAGAATGTATATTTAAATAATACCGGAAGAAATAATTAATCGTATGCGAAATAGTTAGTTAAAGGGAACAGCACAAGATGTGAGCAACGAGTGGTGTGTGTCAAAATACAGCAGTTGTAGAAATTTAACTATTTATGTAATGTTGTAGCAAACGGCGGAACATATGACACAGAAATCCAAAAGTGAGCAGTAGATGTCTTTCAGAAACTACGCAAAGTATTAAGATAAAAAAAGTGTCCCTAGAAATAGAAAAAAAAAACAGTGCTGAACTGCTATATCGTATCTAATTTTCTATAAGACATTGCTGGACTAAGAATAAGTAACTTCCTAGCGATACGTTTCTAATGACAAATTCTGCGAATCCCGTGATCTTAACTTGAGGAAGCTTTAAGAACGACATGAAAACTGATACGTTCAATTATATCTCGCCTTCTGGTTATGTGGTCATACAACTTTGGCTACCTCCTATTGATGGTGGCCAGTATGTCATTACAACCATTTATCTGATAGCTCACTCTTCTGCGCACTTCATTCCTTATGTGGTCGGTGTAGGAAATACCAGGCAGATTTCTGAAGTATCTCATCTCTGCAGTTTGGATCACCCTTTAAAGTCTTGCTCTTAGAGTCCATGACTCGCATGAATACAGGAGAACCGACAAGACGAAAGTAGACAGTAAACGCTATTTATTTTTGAGATTGAGAATTTTGTCTCTCATATTCGGTTCAAGCGTGTTTATCGCGGCTGTTGTCAACACAATTTTCGTATTGACTTCTGGCTTAGATCCATCTTGGCTAATGATTCCACTAGGACATTTGAACTATTTCACTGTTTCCATGTGCTGACCACTGACTTTAATTGGTTTCTTCATGGTTTCTTCACTTATTTCCCATCAACTTTGTTTTCTATACTATGTCTGAATGTGTTTGAGTCAAACCATACAAAATCTTAAACGAACCACACAAAGTATAGAAGTTTTCTCCCAGATAGATATAGTCTGAGTCAAACCAATCTCCCACACTTCCTCTTATCCTATAAGCTGTAGGGGCGCTGCATAGTGGCTTGCTCAAGAAGAAAATTTTAACACCCCCTTTTTCTACCATTACATAATTAGGATAGCCTTGGAAAGCTTTACAATATGGTCAAGTGGCCATAACACTTATTCCTCTTTATGGTGGTCAACACGTCTTTATAGCGTAAGACGTATTGGCATGGCCAATGATGCATCCAAATGATAAGCAGAGTATTGAGAGACAGGAAAATTTCTTTGGAAATAGAGAAAAGAGTATTGGATTGTTATGTGATGTCCGTCCTTCAATATGGCAGCGAATGCTGGACAGTCTCCTCAACGATGATGGAAAGACTTGGGGCAATCGAAATGTGGTTCTACCGAAATGTGGTTTATAAACCATAAACAGAACTAAGCATGTGAGAAACGACAAGGTTTTGGAGAGGATGGAAACGAAAAAGAAGCATACTTGCCAACAATTACAGACGGCCAGCCTAATACAAATTCATACCAACATTTGACGCAAACCGGCTAAGAATTAAGAATAACCAAATTCGTAAACCACTCGTCTGTATTTATCCAATAAACGAGATAAATTTATATCTGCCTCTGTCATAATTCTTCTTGCAATCATACGCTTGTTTATAACACTATTTACATTATTCGGACTATTGTCTTCATCTTTACAGCCATGTTCTTGAGGACACATTTCCCAGTGAATATAGACGTTGGTTAGTTCTAGTGATTTGACCCAAAGGGTTGTGAGTTCAATACCAGGCTATAGCAGTGATCAACAACTAACTTAGAAGAGTTAATTTAAAAGAAGATAACTACATGGCTACTAGAAGTGGCATCACATATGGAATAAGAATACCCCAGTAATCATAATAAAGGGTTCGGTTCGAAATTCCTAGCACCGGAGCGTACAACGGCTGAAAAGTCATAAACATGCCAGTAAATATGAGGACAACAGTCTGAATAGTGTAAATAGTGTAAATACTACATCATCTCAGAAGTATAGACAAATACTGACTTCTGTCTTCTGTCTTCTGTCTTGGCTAATGAGTGCACTAAAGTATTTGAATTATATATATATATATATATATATATATATATATATATATATATATATATATATATATATTAATCATATCACCCCAAGCAAGGCGAAAACGCCACTGATGCGCAGGGGGCTACGTATGAGTGAAAAGATTGGAAAAGAGAAAAACCGGAAACCACATCCTAATCAGGAAACAAGGGGTGAGTCTCTTCACCTGTTCAATAGACGTGGGTGGAGTGTGAACCGGGCGATAGTTTAGTCTATCTACTCCAATTGAAAAATAAAAAATAAAAAAAAGAGTGAAAAGTTTGGAAAAGAGAAAAACCGGAAACCACATCCTAAACAGGAAACAAGGGATGAGCCTCTTCACCTGTTCAAAAGACGTGGGTGGAGTGTGAACCGGGCGATAGTTTAGTCTATCTACTCCAATTGAAAAAATAAAAAATAAAAAAGAGTGAAAAGATTGGAAAAGAGAAAAACCGGAAACCACATCCTAAACAGGAAACAAGGGATGAGCCTCTTAACCTGTTCAATAGACGTGGGTGGATTGTAAACCGGACGATAGTTTAGTCTATATATTCCATGTGTGTGTGTGTGTGTGTGTGTGTGTGTGTGTGTGTGTGTGTGTGTGTGTGTGTGTGCGTGCGTTGGTTCTACAGAAAACTACTCGAAATGCCGATATAACAATCATAACTAAGTAATAGTAAATACAGGAATAGCATTTCCCTCTCCAAATATTTTTGCCAATTAAATAACAACAAAAACCCAATTATTGCCTGGGATGTTATCGTAAGAACCAAATATTAAAAAAAGAATAGGAAACAGATATAATTTATGCCTTTTAAAAAAAATTGTCATTTCAAAACACCTAAATAACCCTAATTTACTAAAAAAAAAAATGAATTGACAACAACATGCAAACATAGAAATAAATATCTGCTCAAATACATGGAATCGGATTAACACAGATTCAACTTTTCATTTTTTTATTTATTTATCTATTTTTTAGTTTATGTTTACCATATTTTTACTTATTTTTTAACTTATTTAATTATTTTATTATTACTTCTTATATATTAATTTATTTTCGATGCTTTTTCCCCGAAAATAATAAATTATAACTATTAACCATTAATATTAATTTTACTTTTATCGTTTTACTTTCCAATGTCATTTTTAACTTTCACTCTAAACCAAATTAAATTATACTTTTAATAGATTAAAAAATTGCATACCAGATTGAGTAAGATACATAGTGGGACCTTAGATTAGATAATGTAAGCTCCCATTATGTATCTTACCCAGACAAAATGAAAAAGTGTCATGTCTAGATCTAAGCCATCCTGCCCACTTTCATAACCCAAATATTAAATCTCCATGGTTACATAATTCTCAATTGTGACTGAACAATTTTGACACACCTAAAGCATTTCCTTCAACTACCTCTCCCTAATTTTCTAAATAACCATGAATTCATCTTATATTTTCAAAATAAATCATTTTCACCATTTATTTTATTATATCACCTGAAGAGGAACAGGTTTGTTCTGAAACAAGAAAATTTGTGTGTAGTGATATCATACTTTTATAAAGCATTGTAATAAGAAAATTACAATATTAAGCACTACTCTGTATCGACCACTCTTTATAAAAGTAAATGCTTGAACAGTGGATTTTTAATCTACGTGTTCTTTCACTGATCTAACCATCCTGCTAACATAATCAAACACATCCATAAATGAAAAGAACAAGGTTATCAAAAATTCTTCTCACAAAAAAAATTTCGACGAAAGAAAACAAAATTATGAAAGGGCCTTAAATGAAAATTGCCATAGAAATAAATTCGAATTTAAACCTCATATAAACAAACAAATGAAAAACAATGCTAGGAAACGAAACATTGTTTGGTACAACCCACCTTTTAATTTAAAAATAGAATCTAAAATAGAGCAGATATTTTTTTAAATTAATTAATAAAAATTTCTCTAAAAACCCGGAATTACATAAAATATCCAATCGAAATACAGTTACTGTAAATTAAATTGTAAATTAGAAAATTACTTAAAAACAAAACGCCAAAATTTTTTAAAATAACGCGCAGCATTATCGTTAATGAAAAATATAACTGTAGAGACAAGAGCAAATACCCACTTGACGAAGTTTGTAGAACAGAAGGAGTTATTTACAAAGCAGAAATACAGGATGCAGATGGGCAGAGAAAAATATACTTAGGGTGTACTGGAGGAATTTTTTTTTTTAATCATTGATATAATCACAGGTCTACATTCAAGCTAGAAATTTTTTAAAATTCTACCAAACTGGCTAATCATGTGTGGAAATTGAAAGAAAAAACGGTAAAGAACTTGATATAACATGGAACATATTTAAAAAAGCCAGACCTCATAACGATGGTGATATCTGCAGATTGCGCCAAGAAGGAAAGTTAGCCATATAAGTTCCAGAACGAAAAAGGTTACTAGATGAAAGATCCAAAGTAATCTCTGTTGCACGTTTAAAAAAAAGTTGGCGTCTCAGTTGATATAAAAGGCCTGAAGATATTGAAAGGTTAAAACCAAAGTTGCGTAATCGACCGACTTCTAAATCGACCGACTTCTAAATGAATATATATATATATATATATATATATATATATATATATATATATATATATATATATATATATAAACGTGAAGAGAACCAACAGTTTTATAATTCCTAGTTCCCCGGCATTAACTTATTTTTTTTAATAAAAGTGCTCAATACAATAAATATTGTAGAGCATAATATAACCATATAATTAGATTTGTTTTTTAATTAAAAATGCATTGCAACACGGAAATTTCGATGTTTTGAGTTTTCTACATCGTCATCGAGCAAAATTAGATCATTTTTGGGAAAATGATTTTCATTTAAAGTAACAATACGTTATTATTAGATTATCTATTATATATCGATTATTAGAAATATGCAAGTTAATAAACATGTTTTTTGTATTTTTATCTAATAATTTGTTTTAGAAAAAAAATTGTAGTAATTTTTCTATGTCTAATAATTTGTTTTAGAAAAATAATAATTAAATATATATCAAAATAATTATATTGATATTTAAATTTTTGAATAATTAAATAGATATTTAAAAGATTGTATTGCGATATTAAGAATTGTATTAGAATAAAATAATAATAAAAAAAAGTGAGAAGATTGGAAAAGAAAAAACCGGAAGCCGATTCCTAAACAGGGAACAAGGGATGAGCCTCTTCACCTGTTCAATAGACGTGGGTGGAGTGTGAACCGGGCGATAGTTTAGTCTATCTACTCCAATTGAAAAAAAAATAAATAAATAAATAAAAGAGTGAAAAGATTGGAAAAGAGAAAGGCGGAAACCACATCCTAAGCAGGAAACAAGGGATGAGCCTCTTCACCTGTTCAATAGACGTGGGTGGAGTGTGAAACGGGCGATAGTTTAGTCTATCTACTCCAATTGAAAAAAAATAAATAAATAAAAGAGTGAAAAGATTGGAAAAGAGAAAGGCGGAAACCACATCCTAAGCAGGAAACAAGGGATGAGCCTCTTCACCTGTTCAATAGACGTGGGTGGAGTGTGAACCGGGCGATAGTTTAGTCTATCTACGCCAATATGTATATATATATATAATTTAAGATGTAAAATCTTAGCTTAATTACTGCTATATGGCAATGGTAATGATAATATTAGTAATGTTGGCTGTTTTCTAAAAAGGAAACACTCAGCATTCATTAACCGAGCAGCCAGTGCTCACTCACATCGGTTTAGATATATATAAAATTTTCATTTAAAACGATTTTCCAGGAAAAAGTTTTCTCAATTCTAGTAACTGTTCTTTCGTTTCCTATAAGGATAACAGTTTTCTTCCTATCATTTGTTTGTAGTAACGTGGAACCTCAACATTTTGATTATGTCATTATTTTCTCTTTAAGTTAAACGTGTTATCCATATTAGTTGTGCTGTCGAAAACTATCAGGTAATGTTGTTACTGATATTTGCTACAGTATTTTGTTGCTTCTGTAGCGTCAGTCTATAGTGTTCGAAAATTGTTGTCGTTTTATATTTTTAATTAGGCGCATGCACGATCATATTTTACCCTGTCGGCTGCGCAGTATATTCGGGTCAGCTGCGTACCGTCCGTGAGAAAAAGAGCACAATGACACAATTCACTCCCTACCCAAAATTTAGAAATGGCAAGCTGTACCGCACGACATTCGCCCCAGAAGATCCAATATGAACATTTCAGAATGAGTGAAGATACGCAAAGCGTTGGATGAGTCTAACAGTGATTAAGAAAGTGTCTGGAGTGATCGCTAGTGATGGTGACGTTATGTCTCCATTCATCTTCCCTCATTCTCAACACCGAGGTCTACATCAAGTGCCTTGAGGAGGTAGTGCTACCCTGGAAGCTTACGGCATATCACGTTGAATACACCGGTTCTCGTTCGATCACCGAAGTTAAGCAACGTTGAGCCTGGTCAGTACTTAGATGGGTGACCGCTTGGGAATACCAGGCGCTGTAAGCGTTCAGTGACGGATGTGAGTTGTGGTGCAGTGGATGTCGGCTTGGAAAGAGTGCAGTGGATGTCGGCTTGGAAAGAGAAATCGGTGAGCCGAGTTCGAATTCCAGTTGAGTACCCTGCATTCACTTAAGCACTGGTACCCTTGGGAAAGGTAATAATCCCACCAGTTATTAGTTAAATAACAGAATGGGGCCTGGAGGCAACCCATCTAGTGTTGGTTTCACAATAAAAACACCCTTGGTAGCCCTGGCGAAGCATCAAGTATTCAGCTATTTGACAATATGATGAATTTCGCTACAAAACTGCGCCAGGGTTCCAAATGCACAGGGAATACTGGGGGAGTGTAGTGAGTTCTATCTTGGCCAATGGCCGCAAAACGACGACCCTGGGACAAGAGGGTGGCTGCTAGAAGGCCCAATGTCTGGCACCAGGATTCTGCACCATACCACACAGGCAAGAGAACCGCAGACATTGCTTTCAGACAATTTCTGCGACAACATCACCCTTACATCTGGCCACCTCTTTATTATTATGCAATTGAGCGAAAGACCAACAAAACTTCTTATAACACGAAAAATAAACTGAAAACAAGGATTATGACAGCATTGCATCAACTTAAACATGGAAACCGTCTAGAAGAAAAGCAGGAGATTCCGAAGTCGTCTGAAGGCCGAAGTTGAAGCTAATGGCGATTTTATTGAATAAATTTACTCATTAGTATTTCAAAATATTTTTATCTAATTTTGGTAAATATATCTCTTAAAATGAGATGTCACCGTCATTTTTGCGTAATTTATACAATAATTTATCCATTGCACCCTGTATATCTGCAAAAATGAAATGTCAGTGTTATCTTAATTTTTGCCTAATTTAGACGACAATTCACCAATCGCACCCTGTATACAGTTAATACTTTCCGTCATTTCGGTTCAGCATGTCATAAACGCTTGTCTACACTCTTATTATTATTGCATAAATTATTATTATTATATAAACGCTTGTCTACACTGTTATTATTATTGCATAAATTGTTTACAAAACCTTAAATCACATAATTTCTCTATACATACCTAACAATTACAGCACCGCATCAACAAATGAATTCCTCTATACATTAAAAGCAACTAATCTTAAAGGTAACATTTTAGCTTCCCTAGCTGCAGAAAACCATTTTAGTAACATCTTAGTCGAAGAAAAATTAAATATAATTAGTGACTGCGTCGACAAACACCCATCAATCCCTCCTACAAAAATCCAACTAGCAATTCTTCGGAAAATACTCATCGACTGTACCGCAAAAACTCCGTTTAACGACTATAATAGTAACGTCTACATCTAAACGAACGGATTCAGTATGGGAAACACATTAGGTCCTACTTTCTCAAATGTTTACATGCCCTACATCGAAAACAAAGTGTTTAAAACAGTTGATAAACCGGAGATTTATACAAGGTATTTTGACGATATTTTTGTTTTGATAAAAAAATAGGGACGAAATTTTAAATCTGAAATCAAATTTTGAAAATAAATCATCGCTAAAATTTCCCTATAAACTCATGGATACTAACAAAATCCCGTTTCTTGATGTTAATATAGAACTAAAAATCAATGAATTTATCCGTATGAAAAAACAACTCGTAAGAACTCTTGTCTTCTTAACTATAATAGCCAGTACCCAGAAACATATAAAATAGCAGTAATAACTAATAATTTTTAAACAGAGTGCATCAAAATTCCTCTCCTCAAAAAATATTTTTGAGCGAACATAAAACAAATAATTTTCCAAACTACATCATTGATAAACAAATAAAATAATTCTTACAAAAATACACGACACCAGTATTAAAAATAACACAAAAATATCAATATATTTTACTGCAATCAAATGCGCAATAATTATAAACAGGACTAATTTTCTATACAAGAAATTATTAAACACTATAATTCTACAAAAACATGTAAAATTTAAAATATATTATAGAAAATAGAAGACTGAAAACCTTGTTGTTTGTAATCAAAATAAAAATCTAAAGTAGTGATGACTAATATAGTGTATGAATTTCAATGACCTGTACTAGACTTTTTTTTTTTAATCGTATCACTCCGAGCAAGGCGATAACGCCACTGATGTGCAGGGGGCTACGTAATAGTGAAAAGATTGGAAAAGAGGAAGCCGGAAACCACATCCTAAACAGGGAACAAGGGATGACCCTCTTAACCTGTTCAATAGACATGGGTGGAGTGTGAACCGGGCGATAGATACATCTATCTACTCCAATTAACTGTATTTCATGTCTTAAATCAATTACCTATATTAGCCATACTATCACTTCTTTGAGTAGATGCCTTAAATGCCACCGATGTAACAACAATGAAATAAAAAATATTAACTCATAATTTACAAGAACCTTTAAAAACAATTTTGGTTGAAAATACAAAAATACTGTTTAAATCACAATATCAAAGGCACCTCGCTACAAGAGAAGAACTATGTATAAAACAATTTTCTTCTACTATCAACCTTATATTATTTAACATTAAAAATGGAGCTTTGAAAGATATTTTAAGACAGTCGCGATCTCCTGTCGCGTGCGACATGCGATAGCTTTTAAAGAACGCTTCTTTAAAAAAAAGAAAACAGACAAATACGTTACAGTCAAAACATAAGAATAAAATAACAACATCAGAAAAATAACATCTTTGAAGATGGCCATTGAAATAGCTGAAAGTGCTTGGAGAGTCAAAAATTATGCAACATGTTTACATTCTTTATCTTCAGCAAAAAGGAATCTTGTAAAAATACTGTAAAAATTAAATAAAAATTAATAAAATCTTCTTTGTCGTTCTTTTTTTATGTAACATGTTTAAAAAAAGATTGCTACCCAAATATGCATTAATTTACATATATATGTATGTATATATATGTGTGATGATATACAAATATATATGTGTGTGAATGTCAATATATATGCTGATATTAACTTGTAACATATATGTGTTTTTGTGTGTCTGGGTGTGTATGTATGAAAAGGTGCATACAAATTTATTTATAATTTATACAAATTCGTTGTGTGTGTGTGTGTGTGTGTGTGTGTGTGTGTGTGTGTGTGTGTGTGTGTGTGTGTGTGTGTGTGTTGCATCAAAAAGCAACCGTAGGCAATGAAGCGCGAACCCGGTACTTCAAGTTAGTCCCTCAATTTTTCTCGGTGGCTTTCACTACACGAATGACACTAATTGGAACAATCACGCTTAAATAAAGTTATGCACGTCTGTTGCTGATGTATTTATTTTCGTGAAGATCTTGGCGACATTATATACATCTTGTCTTTTGAATACGGTAAGAAAGAAAAAAAAAACGTTTTTGGTCACAAATATATCCTCGGCGTAATCATCGCTATGTCAGCCAATGTTTCACGTCCAGCCAAAAACATTTTTTTCTTTTATCATTTCGAAACTTTCTTAATATACAGTTTTACTTACATTGTTAATACCAATTGTTTCTTTGTCTCTATATCTTTTATTTCTGTTTTTGTTTTTTGTTTTTTGGCTTTGTTTTTGTTTTGTGTTTTTATTAATCAATGAATAGTTAGTTGATAAAAATCTCGTCAGATTAGATTTTTTCCGTGGCCATTTTTTTTCTTTTTTAATAAACCTAACTTTTCATTCTTTTTCTTTTTATTTATTCTTCTGAAACGAATCGTCTGCTGACCCCAATTGATGTCAGGCGAGCAACTTTAGTGTCAGTCCTTTTATTTTCGCATTTTACACGCAGTGATTCCAGTTTCCAGTCGTATTTTTGTTTTTGAATAGATGTCCGATTGAGTTAATACGTTCATTTTTTTTTTTTTTTTTTTTAGCCGGCTACAAAATAAATAAATAATTAATTTTCGCTTGAGATGATAAGAAAAGACAATTTTTAACATTAACTTTTAGAAAGATTGACACGATTGGTTTTCTAAGGAGACATTTAAAAAAAAGACACGAAAATGTCAAACGCATACAGCATTAATAATTTTGAATAAATGTCGCCTGTGAAAATTCAAAGCTTTGAGCATATTTGGTGTAAACTCTAGTTGAATAGAAGTGGTAACTTAAACGAGTAACCAAAAATAACACAACACAGAGAACTAACATTGAATACACATAACAAATCATATTCAACCGGTTAAATGGGACACAACAGGAAAATAAAATTTGTCCCAATTAGATGACTGCTGTAATTATGCGAAAACGTCGTGAACACTTTTAGTTTTTGTCTATATTTCTGAGATGTGGTAGTATTTTCAGTATTTACATTATTCGGACTATTGTCCTCATCTTTGTTGCCATTTGTACGACGTTTCGGTAGTTGTACGCTCCGGCCTTCTTCAGGTTCTAGGAATTTCGAACCGAACCCTTTATTACAATCACTGGGGTATATGAATTCCATTCATGCCTAGTGCCTCATCTGGAAGTCATGAATTATCTCCCTCTAACTCTGTAAGTTACTTGTTCACCACTGCTGTAGCCTGGTATTGAACTTATAACTCTTTGGGTCAAGTCACAGGAACTAACCACTGGGCCATGTGTCGTACAAATGGCAACAATAATGAGGAGAATAGTCAGAATAACGTAAATACTGTATTTTTAGTTTTAATATAAAGTATAACAAGTGTAGGTAAGAAAGTAATATGGGTTTTAATTTAATTTTAAAACTATTAGCCAGAATTTCCATTGTTGTTGTTGTTGTTGTTGTTGTTGTTGTTGTTTTTGTTGTTGTTGTTTAGTTAGATGGTGGATTGCTTCTGTATTTTTTTTTTGCTATTATTATTATTATTATTATTATTATTATTATTATTATTTGTCTTGAAGCCGAAGTAAAAAAAATATGGTGTTGATTTCTTGTAATAATCCTATGTACATGAAAACATTCACAAAGTGTTAAGGAATGTTCATGGAAGGTTTTCTCTTAATGTATGCACAGTAATAGGGTTGGTCAATAAATTTATTAGTGGTAATCTTATAGAACGAAAAATGTTACTTTAGTGACAGGCTCTGCTGCTGCAGACCAGTTGCCGTTGCGAATAAGGACAAGCTAAACAAACTGATGCTTTCATTACAGTCAACAGAAGAACCACAACTGTAAATCTCTGAAAGCCTTCAAGTGAGCTATGGTAAGGCCCATAGTTCAGTGGAGTTTTTGAGGTTCTCAGAATTCTTTCTCAACGTAAAGTCTTCAAAATTCCTACAGTGTCTATGAAGGAGCATCTCCAGAATCTCTTGCTACCCAAGAGGTTCTGGAGATGCACATCAGTTAGCATTAAAAGGACAGCAGTTTTCCATTGAAGATGAATTGAAAAGAGAAAAGCCCGTATCTACACTGGAAAGCATGCAAGAAGCTTCTACAATGTGGATATAGATGCTTTAATTCAAAGGTGGAATACCACGACTGAGAAAGAAGAAAATATTGAACACTAGAATTGGAATCCCGTTCATTTTGCTATGAGTTGTGTAATTTTATTATTTAACCACTTGTAATTGAAGAAGAACAAATATTATTTCGTGAAGTAGTTAGATAGGTGTAAGCATTTTTGCCGTCGATTAATAGGCAGGCTGGCATTCTATAATACGATAGTTTAAAATAGTTTTGCAGTTTCAAAATATTAACGTAACTTAATATGGATTTATACATTGCTTACTTAGCCTTTACTTCCAAGCTATGATATAAATACTAAGATCATTGACACTTTCCGAGAAGAAAATGGCTTTATTTTTATGTGATTGGCTTGATAAAGTTCCTCCGAGGGAAAACACGTCGGTTAAGTACAGTTATTCCTCTTGTGTCTTTCTCGTACACCAAATCGGTCGAGTTTCGATCTCGGGTGAAAGCAAGCGGATGTCCTTTCCATGAGCTGTGTACAACGAAACAGGCTTGTATGTAGATGACTAATATATCTATATATATATTACCGTTTCTCCTCTTGGCTCTTTTTTATTTATTTTGTCTCATCTGCGCGTTGTGGTGCAGT
This sequence comes from Ascarosepion bandense, assembly GCA_037127315.1. Classification (NCBI taxonomy): domain Eukaryota; kingdom Metazoa; phylum Mollusca; class Cephalopoda; order Sepiida; family Sepiidae; genus Ascarosepion; species Ascarosepion bandense. The sequence continues at coordinate 9,578,487 of JBBBDQ010000738.1, forward strand.
GGATACTGTATCGGAATGAGGTTGCATTCACTGACGCACAAATACCATTAAGAATTATATTAATCCGTCTCTTCCCTCTATTTATGGGTAAAATAACAGGACATATTGATTACTGTAGCCTTGGTTGGCAACCAGTCTACCACAGAAAATAATGGCAACTTACTGCGAGAAATTCTTTTGCCCAGTCAGTCATGTATCTTTCGACATGATCTCCCAAGGGTATAGCACTTAAATGACTGACAATACAAACGCACTCCCTCTAAGAATTTTTACAAACACAGACACACACACACGCACATACAGAGAGACACAGACACAGACACAGACACACACACACACACACACACACACATATATATATATATATATATATATATATATATATATATATCCGAGTGAATACAGAACGAAGAAAGAATTCTTACAACGTCCAAAACATTAACCGCCTGATGAGACATTGAAGTTTCAATGTCGAAACAATCGTACCTTTGTAGCGGATATATATAGAATGATTATGTACATGTTCTAAATTATAATTTATAATATATATATATATGAGGGAATTGTATAGTAAATCGGAAATCGTTTATTTCTGGCGCGTTTCGTTCTTCAGGATTTCATCGAACTGAATTTCTTACGTTAGTGCGACTGTACATGCGCACGAACGAGGAATGCCGGGGATTTTGGATGGTTTTAGAATGTTGTTTTTATGCCTATCCGTATTAATTTAGAGTCTTCCTCCTTTTCTTTTTCTTTCCGTCACTTTTGTTAGTAGGTATCCCACAACAAACTACTTATGTTTTCATTTAGCGCAATTTAGACGACAATTTATCCACCGCACCTAATATATATATATATATATATATATATATATATATATATATATATATATATATATATATACGCATCGCTCATTCCGTAATGAATTAGAGTACTCTGGTCATTGGGCGTGTATAATGATAATGTATACGCTAAAAAAGTCTGCCTTCGTCTACCGAGCGCCTATAGCCCAGAGGTAGAATCACCGACTGACGCCAAATCGGTCGGATTTCAATCCTGGGTTAAAAAGCAATTGGAGTCTAACCGTACTGGTGAGCTGTGATACAGCGAAATAGATCTGTCTTCGGATGACTATATATATATATATATATATATATATCAGAGCGAGGGGGAAAGAAAAACTGGCCGAATTTAATTAGGACTTATTTTGATTTCGACCAAAATGTGTATCAGTAGGAGTGTCTAATCGTTTTATAATAACAACACATCATTTCATTACATAATCTTGCTGTGAGTTTTCTGATCATTCGTTGCCAGACACCAATAGAATAAGTATAGAATCCTAGCTTCTGAGGACTTGACTTCCAGATAGTTGATTTTTTAAGTGCCGCTTAGATGTGGCACAAGGCTAAATGTATGGGGTACCCAGTGGGGATCGAACTCACTACTCAGTTTTAACAGGTTCTAGCGTGACAGGCTTGACTCCCAGATAGTACTTTCTTATTGCACTAGAAGTGGTAGGGTGTAGGGTATACCCTGCTTTCTTTGACGAAAACCGGTAACAAAGCAATTTCTGAACACACCCATCGTGGGTAAGTGGAGGGGTCCTCTTGCGTAATTGTTGACCTCCCGTAGAGAGGCAGCTGTATATCAAAGACTTTTACGCTGTTCATATCAGTTTCATAATCTATTTAGAATTTCGAAGCACGCTTTTCTAAAAATGTAGCGTTTGCCTTCTCTAATAAGTTCTTTTTGGAATCACTTAGAGATTCGAGGAAACCTTTGTAGTATAAAGAACCTCGTTCTCTACACCATATTGTGTAAGGTTAGTGGCTCAGGAAGAGAAAACGTCTGACCGAGTTTATTGCATTCACTTTCCCACAAGGGCAAATTGATGAATCCGTCTATTCACTCAGTAGCGACGAGTTAAATAGCAGATTACAGTGGTTCTCTAGCTGTGGTTGACAACCAACTTACGAGAAGAACATCTCTAAATTCAAGCGCTTAATTAGTCCTTGGGAGGAGGGGAACATACTATATAGCCATTAAAAACGTTACCATTAGCTGCGCTGCACACACACACACACACACACACACACATACATATATATATATATATATATATATATATATATATATATATATAAATCCAGGTGAAGAGAACCAACAGTTTTACAATTCCGAGTTCTCTGGCATTTGCTTTTTTTCAAGTGCTCAATACAATAATTATTTTAGAGTATTAATCTACGCATATAATTAAATTTGTTTTTTAATTAAAAATACATTGCGACACAGAAATTTCTATTTTTCGAGATTTCTACCTCGTCATCAGGCAATGTTAGATTATAGTTGTGAAAATGATTTTCATTTAAATACAAGAAACAATACGTTTGTTATTTATAGATATGGGAAGACATAAAAATGTATGTGTGTGTTCAATTTAACTAATCAGATTAGAGATTCACTTTAAATTTGAAAAAAATGTTTAAATTTTGGGGGAATACATGTTTTTTCTTTCACTCCTAACGGCCAAAGTGTCAACCTAATTGTTGTGGGAAGTTACCCACTTTATAATGGACTCTTCTTTGCCTATATTAACCGAGAGTTAATTACTCTCGAGGACAGAGCCGGGGCGACAGAGACACTGGTTTCCAGTACGACTTCAGTTCAGCTCAGCCTAGTCTATCTGTCTGTCGATCACTTGTAGCCAAACTATTATTAGTCTTTCTCTTTGTATCTCGTTGTATCTCTTGTTGACGTAATATATGTTATTGACCTACCACCGTGTTGACTCATTATTTTATGGTCCCATACCGGGTCCATATCACTAATTTTAACACCCCTCTCTAGATCTAATATCCTTTGTTGTATCCATTATTGTTACAAAATGTTTTTCTTTCAGCTTTCTTCATATCCCAACATTTTCTAAAAGAAAAAAGAAAAGAGATTCTGAACCGCCCATAAATTTTGGTTTTTAGTCCACCTCTTCCAAATGTTGCCTCATCTATAAACAAGATTTAAGAGACAAACAATTGATCTGCAGTTTGTGCAATAAACCAGCGCAAAAGTTCTCCCGTGATGGATGATCAGAGGGCGAAAGACACTGCGTTGAAAAATGATACAGCTACAGGATTTGCTCTTGAAATACTGACCATGCGGTACCGTCTGGTGTAGCACCTGCTAGGTCCGCTGGATGTGTGCTGATACCTGGATCGTTTCCCACAGCCTGTAGAATGTGTTCTTCGTTGCCACGCATACGAAAGGACATCGATCTTCCTCGATTCATAGTTTGTGATGGCATGGATCCTGTCCCAGCAACGTGACGATAAACAGCAGCTTAGGTTGGATGACTCGGCCACCTTTGGTCTGGAAACCCAATCTGATACAGCTGTGTAGCCTCGCGTCCATGACGATTCGCGCGGCTGTATGTAAAAATAATATCTTCTTGCTCACAATATGAATATCCAGCCATAGTTGAACGTAACAATTTTCAGTTAATTCATTATATAATCTTAAACGTTGAAAACAGACTAACCACAAATTTACACGAATTATGAATGTAACCTAGTCTATATGGCAATACAGTGCCATCTACCGTAAACTTTCTTTAAACTTAATAACTCAAAAGTGAGCGAACTGCGTACATTTTAAATTTTAATGTGAGGAACCCACCCACAAAGTTTGTAATAGTATTTTTGATACAAATAATTTTACAAACTTTGGGAGCGGATTCCTCACATGAAGTGAACTGGGATTCTAACTATCCGATTTCCCATTCTGAGCTGTTATCATTACACCACCCCTACATCCATAGATGTAAAGTGTGTGTGTGTGTGTGTGTGTGTGTGTGTGTGTGTGTGTGTGTGTGTGTCTGTGTGTGTGAAAATGGATAGACGAAACTGTTCAGAATCCGCACATTGTTGTGATAATACTAAATAACAAGTCATAGTGACAGAGGGTATTAAAGTGACTAGATTGTTCAACACCTGATTGTGCCAAATTATGCGTTCTCTTCCCAAAACTGTAACTATAGACTTCTCGGCACTCGTTGTTTCTGGGCGTGCTGAAAAAAGACAAAACTGCTAAGCAACAAGGATTAGTTAAAAGAGACGGATACGCGGAAACGTGCAACCCGTCGTTACTTTTCCTAATTTCCTAGTGCGTTGTAATTGTATTTGACGTTTATGAGTGTACTAGCAGTATAGCTCGGCGTTGCTCGGGTGTAATGAAAGCTTTAAAACTAATCCATGGTCCTGGAGCTCAGACTCTATGGACGTTGGCACGAAAGACTAAAAAGCAATAGTTGTTTCCAGTTAAAACAAAACCGCAGACTGAAGGAAAAATGAATGGATGTAAGTCAAATTTTGATTTCCTGGTATCGATATAAAATAAGTTTTTTTTCGTCGTAAACTGTATTTTGAAGGCTAAATAAGTCCTCTGAGTAAATGGTATCATGGCTGAAACTAAGAACTACAATTATACCTACTTAGAGCCAAACTTGAAGCAAAAACTAAAATAAAAGGACTGAAAAAATGCAGACATACAGGCAGATAAACAGACACACACACAAACATCTAGGCCTTATATATATATATATATATATATTATCGATTTTCTGCACTATTGTAAGAACTGCAACCTTGAAACTTCTGAATATCATTTCTTATGTCCTTCTATAACGCGATTTTTTTTATTATCGATTTTCGATATTTATCGGGGGTACCTCGACACCAAACCTTGCTGAACCGATTTTCTTGAAAATTGACACAGTTGTACTATAGGTGTCTGCGAGTGTTACTCGCAGACACCTATAGTACAACTGTGTCAATTTTCAAGAAAATCTGTTCAGCCGTTTCGGAGTCTTTAGGTAACGGACACACACACACTCAGACACACACACACACACACACACACACACACACACACACACACACACACACAGACAAAGTTCCATTTATAAATAAGTTTAGATTGGTGGTGTGATAAATAACGACTCGGAATGAAGGATCGGGAAGTTAGAATTCTAGTCCAAGTCATACATTTCTGCGTAATTATCTGACTAAGGTGGAAAAAATAAAATTAATGATGTCTATGAATCAGTTTATTTTATAAACAAAGTCTGATTTTAAAGTCAAAAATATATCCGACAGATAATTTTAATTAGGATTTATACATAGCCAGAGGTTACAGGATTATCAATAACAACGATTCCCAATATACATAATATCAATTTTAAAATTCTTTTGGTTTCGAGGAAAAATCTACTAAAAGTTTCTACCTTTTTATATTTTTTAACAACATACACATATACCTCCTTTAATCCGAAGTTGATGTTGTGTGAAGTAAGAGTTTAATAAAAGTTAAAAAGAGAAGTGTAGTTAATGAATCAGAGTTGTATAATTGAATTGTTATTACATGTATTCCTTTCGTTATGAGAAAATCAATAATCCGGTATTATTCTGAACTACATGTGCGGAATAATGATGGTGTATTCATTTATTTAACTATATCTTACTTTTAAAATTTATGTACAAAATCAATTAAAATTTCCGTGTTTCATTAACACAATATTTCTACTTAAAAGAAGAGATTACTAAATACGAAGGCGATGGATAAAATTGTCGTCTAAAATGAAAACACTGACATCTTGCTATTGACCTAGTCACAAAGCTGGTTTGGTCTGTTCTTCCCCACCCACCATATTCAGCTGACCTTGTACCACAGCAAAAATTAACCGAGGTATAAATTTTGGAACTAGGTTGGTCCGTTCTATCTCACCCACCATATTCACCTGACTTTACCCCACAACAAAAAATAACCCAGGGAAACGTTTGGAATTTTGTTTGCCGATTCTACCCCGCCCACCACGTTCACCTGCACCACAGAAAAAAATAAGCCAGGAATAAAGTTTGGAACTCGGTTAGTCGGTTCTACGCCACTCAACTGACTTTGCACCACAGCAAAAATTAACCCAGGTACAAAGTCTGGAACTAGGTTGGAAGGTTCTACCGCACCCACCATATTCACCTGACCTTGCACCGCACCACAAACAACCCAACAAAAAAAGTTTGTAACTCGGTTAGTTGATTCTACCCCACTGGTCACATGACATTACACAACTGATTCTTACCTTCTTCGATCGCTGCAAAACGATTTGATGGTAAAATTTTTCAGTAATGAAAACGGAATTCAAAAGTTTCCCGACATATTTTTCACATCAAAACCGGCTGGATTTTAGTAAAAAACTTTGCAAGTGCTGACTGATAATATATATATATATATATATATATATATATATATATATATATATATATATATATATATATTCTTTAATTAAAAACAGAATAACAGAATATCTACTTAAATACGAGCATCGACAAAAATAATAAATTAAATATGAAATAATACTTTCCGTCATATATATATATATATATATATATATATATATATATATATTACGGAAGGTTGTATATCAGAACTTTGTATGAAATACTGCCAGAATTTTTAAGTATTCTCACACTCGCTTCTCGTTTCAGTAATAAAAAAATCTTTTTTCAGTACGTCTCTCTCTTTCTCTCTTTTCTGTGTGTGTATGTGTGTCGCGTGCATCTCTCCAGATGTTGTCAAATGATATTATCGTGTTGAAAGTCCAATAATTCAAAACTATTTTATAAGCGTTTGGTCCCAGAGTTCAGAAATAATTGAATAATTGTTAACTCCCTTGTCTCTGTTAAAAACTATCAGCATTCTATCTCACATTTCTCGTTTAAAGCGCGATCTTCTCCTTAATTTCCAGTCCTGTTATCTCCAATCTTTTTGTTTCGATTATTTTACGGCTGCCATCTTGTGCGATAATGCGACAGCGTCGATGTTTACAAAATGGCGGCTGTCGTCTGATAAAGCTTATCTTCTGTGGCATCACATAGAACATCATTATTTCCTTAGCTGTTTAATGTCTTGTGGCATTTCGTAACTTACAAAGGATTCAGCCGCTATGGAATCAATTTACAATATGGCACAAAAGCCACATCACAAGACATATACAAATAAGCGGAAATATTTTGTGTGATAAAAATAAGTGCGAATGAACTGCATACTATTATGAAAGGGGAAGAAACAAGAAGTCGTTTGACAGATGATCATTACATATTGGGATATATCAGAAGTATTTTCATTTGTTTCATGTACAAATTTAAAGATTATAGTTCCACTAAATTACTAATACGGTATTATATATATATATATATATATATATATATATATAGCAAATATTATTAAAGACAATAGATATTTTGTGTCGATTAGTTTCAAATAATATTTCTCAGGCAAGGAGGAAACTCAGAAATTGCCCGAAGGTCATTTCGGAAGAAATACGGTTCAAGGTTTCGACTTTCTTGAGTCATCATTAAGGTAGGTAGAGATAAATTATGAGTTCCGTTGAACTAGTGAGTGTTGTGTTGTAGGCAAAGAGTGCTGTGATGTAGGGAAGCTGTGACGTGTGTGTGTGGTTTTTGTTGCTTTTTATATACATTTGAAGATGGATTTTAATTTAGAATTGTTTGTATTTATAGATGGTTACTTTTGTTGTATGAGTTTTGCTTCACGGTTCAAAATTTCTTTTTTTTTTTTTTTTTGTATTTGATTTAGCTAGTATTTTGTTATTACTTGCAAATAGTATATATATATATATATATATATATACTATTTGCAAGTAATAACAAAATACTACGTAAATACTACTTGCAAATAGTATATATATATATATATATATATATATATATATATATATATATACTATTTGCAAGTAATAACAAAATACTACCTAAATCAACCCTGATTGAGCACTCTGGAAGAAGGGTAGTCTTTGAAAATCAGTAGCTACTCTGGCATGTATGCATCGCTCATTCAGTTATGAATGAGAACACTCTGGCTATTGGGCGTGTATAATGATAATATACACGCTAAAAAGTATGCCTTCTTCTACTGAGCGCCCATAGCCCAGAGGTAGAATCGCCGACTGACGCCAATTCGGTCGGGTTTCAATCCTGCGTTAAAAGCAATAGGAGTCTAACTGTACTGTCTGCGGATATATATATATATATATATATATATATAGTATCCACATTTCTTTAGTGCTTTGTCGTATGGTGTTCTTTTGTTATTGAAAATCTGTATGTTAGATGAATTTTCAGATAGTCTGCGACTGATTGATTTGGGTATTTGTTTGATGATTGAAGGTGAGTGGTTGGATGATGTGTGTACGTAAGTTGGATCGTCATTATCTTTTCTGTATGGTTCATATGTGTTTTTGTCCAAGTTGAGGGTGACATCTAAGAAGTTTACTGTTTTTATACCTGCTTTTATTTCTATTTTGAATCCAATGGATTTTAGAGCGTTTACTATTTTTTCCTAAATCTATCTAATTTGGGACCATTGGGTTCTCTTATCAGGATAAGTCCGTCATCTCTGTATAGTCCCGTGTCCTTTTTATCCAGGATTCTGGCTAGGTGTGAAACATCTTTCACACCTAGCCAGATACAAACAACAACTACAATATACAACTCCGCAACAAAAAAGCAAAAACAGAAAAAGAAATATCATCTGGTTCAATCCACCATACAACAAAGCCGTCAAAACAAACATAGGTAAGACATTCTTGAATTTATTAGAAAAACACTTCCCGGTGACAAACCGATTAGCAAAAATATTCAAAAAACAACATCAAAATTAGTTACAGCTGCACAAAAAATATTACACAAATAATAAAAAGCCACAACAAAAAATTAACAAACTACAATAATGCAATAGAAGAAACGCAATGCAACTGCAGAAACGGAACTACATGCCCACACCAGAGAAATTGCCAGCAAACAAATATAGTATATAAAGCCAAGGTAAGTGCAAACAACAACACAATGTACTACATCGGTGCCACTGAGGGACCAAAAAAAGAAAAGAAATAACAACCACAATCTTTCATTCTCCAACAGAAAATACTTGAACAGCACTACACTATCAACATACGTATAGCGTCTAAAAGACAAATATTTCACCAACAATAAGCTGGAAAATACTGAAAAAAGCACCTGCCTACAACAACATTACAAAAAATGCCTACTTTGTCTACATGAGAAAGTAGCAATTATATCACATACCCCACAAAAGAACTTACTAAACACGAGATCAGAACTAATTTCCAAATGCAGACATGAAAATAAATACCTATTATCACAATTTATACCAAACGGATAAAAAAAAAATCACACGTCTCTGCCATAGTAAAATTGATAATTAATAAACACTAACAAGCACTACAAATAAGAATTTCCACCATGTAAATGTACGCAACGACAAAAAATAATAAAGCAAGCCAATAACCGACTTTAAAACAAAAATAACAATACAGCCTTAAATAAAATAATAGCAATTCTTACCTACCATAGTTTCACACAGAACCCATCAAAAGTACATATGTACGTACGAGAAATCGACAACTATTCGCGCGTTGACATCGCTACACACCATTCGAATATGCCAACCGAATGAGTGTGTATGTGTGCAACGGCACACATATACATATATATACCGAACCCTGCACGATTCGCATGTGTATGTTTATGCAAGCCTCCGTCACCGAACGCGCGTACGTGAGTGTGTGTGTGTGTGTCCTTGCGCGCGTTGATGGGTGTACAAATGTATATATGTGTATGTCTGCGTCTGCCGTGACGACAGATTTTTCTCCCCACTTCCACAAAAATATAACCAATTATAACGAATATAACCAATTTTTTAAAAAAATTAATCAGTTTGTCTGACGATCGCAAAAGCGTGAAACCCAGGGTTACAAACTCACACCTATCTATATGAATATATTTATATTATAAATAGAAAAAAATCTCACACGTTCTAGAGAGAAAACCAAATTTTCGTTAGACACAGGCTTTTTTTTCTTTTCTTTCAGAATAATGGCTATGTACATATGTATTACGGTTACTTTCGTAGGTACTACAATTTTGAGTGTAAAAATACATGTAGATAATGGCGATATCGGCTTACGATCACCAAAGTTAAGCAACGTCGATCCTAATTTGTACCTAGACGGTTGACCTCTTGGGAATACCAGTTGCAGTAAGCATAAATGTGTAGCTGGTGTAATGGATTGTTAATCGGAGAGCAGAGTTCCAATTCCAGTTGGGTTCGTTATATTCACTTACGCACAAATACTCTTGGGAAAGGTTCCACCTCTCAACCTCCTTCAGGGTAATTAGATTTGTATCACTAAATCATTCTTATCTCTCTCCCCCAAATTCTTGTAATCTAAAAATATTTTTTGACTTTAAATAACTTGAAAATGGTTGATACGCCGCAGAAAACGAACCAATCAATGCCGATATCGGATAAGAAAAGAAAACAGGTACTTCCACGAGAGGCTTTGATATTAATAAAAATAAAGTGCCATACGTAATACACGTATGGGCGATCATGTCTCGAAAGAACAATGACTGACTGGACAGAAGATTTTCCCACAGTAGGTTAGCTTTTTTGCGGTAGACTGCTTGACAACCCAGTATGTCCTAATATTTAATCAGTAGCTGGGGGAGAGAATCGACGGATTCCCCGAAGGTATTTACGCGTAAGTGAATGCAACGAATTCAACCGGAATTTGAACTTGGGTCTCTGCTTTCTCGTTCCCAGCAGAAATCCCCTACGCCACAACGCAGATTGTTACAAATGTTAGTCTTCTTTTTTTATTGTTTTCGAAAATGCAGAATTCTTCCGAGAAAACTAGTACTCTCTCTCTCTCTCTCTCTCTCTCTCTCTCTCTCTCTCTCTCTCTTCATTTTAATGTACACTTATTTCATACGGCGCCATTGAGGATTTTCATATTTTTTTAACACTTTCTCGATACTTTTAAGATATGAATGAATGTAGGTTCTACAAGTTCTTTTGAGTTTTTTTTTTATAATTTTACGCCAAGCAAGACAATAAAGCAGCTAAAAATCAAGGGCGTTTGCAAGATAAATTAAAGAAATTTAACATCTTGTGTGTAGACAACAGTCTTTAATTTGATTATCATTTTTATCTTTGCTTAGAAGCGGGTGGTAATCGCGGGAAATTAAGAATTAACTTTTAAACTTTTAATCTTTAAGCTCCACCGTAAAATCTAGTATTTATTATAACGTAAGAAATAAACACATGATATTAATTTCAAACTTCTCGAAAAATTAATTATTAAGTAGCCGTGTATTAACTATAGGTGTGTAATACTTTAAAACTTTAATTAATTGTAAGAATTTAACTATTTAAAAGAAATCCTCTATTAATTATAGCTTAAAAAAGATATATCGTATTAATTATAGGTTTACAAAAAATTTAAGATATAATTTAAGATTAATTATAGAAATTTAACTATTTGTTGTTTTTTTTTTTAATCTTAAACAAATCTTATATTTATAAGAATACGTTATTAATTACAGGATTATAAAAATAGTTCTAATTAATTACATTTTTTTCATCGGATATTAATAATAGATTTCTAATGCCACCGTCCCAAAATGAGGCAGTGAGTATTAATGGGTTACGTAATCATGATAGATAGATAGATAGATAGATAGATAGATAGATAGATAGATAGATAGATGACAAAGGGCTGAGATAGATAGATAGATAGATAGATAGATAGATAGATAGATAGATAGATAGATAGATGACAAAGGGCTTAGATAGATAGATAGATAGATAGATAGATAGATAGATAGATATTAACCAAGTGACATAGACAGATAGACAGACATACAGACAGACAGACAGACAGACAGACAGACAGACATACAGATAGATAGATAGATTTTTTTTTTTTTTAAGCGGAACAATAAAGTGACGCCAGTCATCTGTTCGTTGTTAAAGCGAACGCTTTCGTTATTGGAAGCCGACGACAAATGCTGCGCGTGAACAACGAACGCCCTATAATGACACAACGAATACAAGTTAATGGCTTCCTTGAAATAATGAATATATCAAAATAAATCTCGTAGCGTTGTCAGAGAAATGGCGAAATTGATGAGTGGATTTCTGAAGAGTCTGCCATGATTCCGCTTTGGTTGTAATGGTGGAAGAGTTGTTGGATTGGCAGTGGGTATAGTGGAAATAAAAGTGAAATAACTTTCTCGTTTTGTCTTCACGCTCCCCATCTGCTATCTCCCCTTTTTTCTATATTCTTTTTCCTGCCCTTTTTTCTTTCTATTCTTCATATATCTCTCTCTCTCTCTCTCTCTCTCTCTCTCTCTCTCTCTCTCTCTCTCGTCCTTTTCAGTTCATCTTCCACTTACCATATCTATTTCCTTCTGTATATCCTCTCTTTCTCAGTATGTCTCTCTATTGTTTCTCTTACTGCATCTCTCTGTCCTGTTGCTTACTCCCTTCTCCCTTCTTTATCTTCTTTAACTCTTTTCTCTTCTTCTATCCGTCTATTCGCTTTCTCTGTCTTTCCTCCTCTCACGTTTATATACTTTTCTCACTCACTCCTTTCTGTTCTCTCGATCACCGAAGTTAAGCAACGTTGAGCCTGGTCAGTACTTAGATGGGTGACGGCATGGGAATACCAGGTGCAGTAAGCGTTCTGCTCGGAAAGAGAAATCGGTGAGCAGAGTTCGAATTCCAGTTGAATACCTTGCATTCACTTAAGCACTGGTACTCTTGGGAAAAGTATTAATCCGTCCCTTCTCTCCAGTTATGGATTAAATAACAGGGTAGGACTTGGGGACCCTGCCCTTAAAAACAAATCCCAATGAATCATGATACTCGAAATAAAAAAAAATATTACTAGACACAAAACTTATATAAAAACAACAATAAATTGTTGAAAAGAAAAAGGTATTACCAGCAATAAATAAATAAAATTTAGTTGGCAATAAATAACCCGCCGAGGTGTTGATTTGCCATAAAAACAAAACAACCAACCAACAACCTTTCTGTTCTTTTGCATCTCTCATGCTCCACATTTTCTTGGGCTCTGTCATTTTCTCTCTTCTATTTGCATCAACTCCCTTTCTTTTTCTCTCTTCTTTTTCACTATTTTTCATATCCTTCTCTATTTCTGTCTGTCTGTCTGTCTGTCTGTCTGTCTGTGTCTGTTTCTTTCGCTCTCTCTCTCTCTCTCTTTCTTTCTCTCTCTCTCTCTTTCTCTCTCTCTCTCTAGACAGGAAGATTTCGTTGAAAACAAAGAAAACAGTACTAGATTGTTATGTTATATCTATCCTTCTATGTGTAAGCGAATGCTAGACAATCTCTTCAAAAATGAAGAAGAGACTGAAAGCAACAGAAATATGGTTCTGCAGAAGGATGCTGAGGATACCATGGACCAAGCACGTGAGCAACGACAAAGTGTTGAAGAGAATGGAAACAAAAAGGAAACTTATACTTAACATTAGAAGAAAAAAATTCTGTCATACGTAATGAGGAAAAGGGACTTAGAGAATCTGATATTTACAGGGTGGATAGAGGGAATAAAAACAGTGAAAATCAGCGTGTGGTATACTTAATAGGTTTGAGCAAATGGATGGCAGAACAGGGTTTCAGGGAAATTACAGAAAGACCAAACGTATTAAAGAGCTACAAGGATCAGGAAGATGTTGTGGGACATGGTACATAAAAGAAGAGCATTATATAGATATAATAATGAACTCTCCCGTCAAATTCGACGTATGAGGATCTGACAGCCCAATTGCTTCAGTTATGAAACCAAGGTAAACCGCCAGAAGACCCACACAAGTGATTTGATTAAAGTGGTGAAGGTCTATGCAAAAACCATCCACACTTTTCGGAACTATTTATACATTCAGTCGGTGCATATAAATGCCACATGAAGCAGACAATAGACCTCAGGCTTTTAATTATGCCACAACAGTGACTTGACCATTGGGTTAGTAGTAATAGATAGGAAGGAAAAGGTTACTGGTTCACCAAATTTTAAAATCTAGTTTATGTAAAGGAAAAATTCTATTGTGAATAGACGGAAGAAGGAGATAATTATTAAAATTGAATTTTTTTCTGGTGACGACACATACTAATGATTTCTTTACGTTTTTTCAAAAGTACATTCTGATATTAAAATTTCAAAATCTTAATTTTTTTCTGTTAAACATAGATTACATCTACCACCTAAGCTATTAAGAGTAAGTTCCGTGCCTATCAATCTACACTTTATCAGTGGATTTAGCCATTCTTTTATATATACAGTACTGTGTAAAGTATTAGGACAATAACTATTTTATCTTTTATGGGGCATATTGACAGAAATAAACAATTTAATTAAAGTATTTTTTTAATCTACTCAACAAATGCTTTAACAAGAAAAAAATACTTGTTACAAAATAAATTTAATATTTAGTATAACAGCCTTTTGCTTTGATCACAGCCTTCATTCTGTCAGGTATTGACATCACAAGCTTCTTCAATGTGTCTAATAGTATCTTCTGCCAATCAGCTTGTATTTATTCCCAAAGTGTGTCTTGCGAAGTAACATTAGATTTATCAATTTTTTATCCGAAATATCCCATAGATGTTCAATAGAGTAGTTTCAAAATAATTTGTTTAATAGAAAACAGCAAAAATTAAATATAACTTCTTTTTAATACATTTCTTTTACACCTAGTTTTAAATAATCAATATATATTAGCAATTTACTTGGCTTTTCACCCTGTATTTGAAATTCAGTGAGGATTTTAGGAAAATCACCCCTGTCCTAATAGTTTTGCACACTACCTGTAGTGTGCAAAAGTGTTAGGACAGGGGTGATTTTAAACTTTATTTTGATGCCTCGTAAAAGATAAAATAGTTCTTTTCCTAATGCTTTTCCACAGTACTGTATATATAACCCATATGTTTAAATCACCATGGTTACATAATTCTAAATGCTGATTGGACTGCTTTTGCATTTCCTCCAACTACTACTCCCTAATTTTCAAAATAACCAGAAATTCATCTTATATTTTCAAAAACAAATCGTTTTCACCATTTATTTTAA
Source organism: Ascarosepion bandense (assembly GCA_037127315.1). Taxonomy (NCBI): domain Eukaryota; kingdom Metazoa; phylum Mollusca; class Cephalopoda; order Sepiida; family Sepiidae; genus Ascarosepion; species Ascarosepion bandense. The sequence goes on from JBBBDQ010000738.1 coordinate 9,593,512, forward strand.
CATATTACCTGAAGAGGAACAGTTTTGATCTGAAACATGAAAATTTTTGTGTGGCGATATTATATACCATTGTAATAACAAAATTACAATATATATATATATATATAGTAGAAGCCTTGTTACTTTGGTAAGATAAATTCCACAGGGGATTAAGTCCAAAGAGAATTCAGTGTTATGATTTAACAGAGTATAATAAACTTGCCGTCGAGATAAAATACTGACGCTTACATCTAACTGTAAATATAAACTCCTCAGTCCTCTTTTTTTTCTTCTCTTTTCCTTTTTTCCTTTTTCTTCCTCTTACTTTGATTCCTTTTGTCTGGATAATTTTAACCCATCCATTGTTGTATAAATTTGGTCTGAGGAGCGATCTATAAGAAACCGCGAAATAAAATATTATAAATGAATTTATAAAAACATCCAACTTATTTTCATTATATTAAATAAACAAAAAAAAGAAGAAATAGAATGTAGGTAAAATTCCTAAAAAAAAGATCCTATTATTTATATATATATATATATATATATATATATATATAATAGGATCTGGTTTTGTTCAAACCTATTAAATATGCCACACGCTGCTTTCCACTGTCCTTATGAGTATCAGATTCTCTAAGCCCCCCTTCCTCATTACGTAACACAGAAATTTTCAACTCCTGATGTTAAGTATAAGTTTACATTTTGTTTCCATTATCTCCAAAACCTTACCGTTGCTCACATGTTTGGCCATAGAATCCTCAACATCCTTTTGTAAAACCACATTTCTGTGGCTTCGAGTCTCTTTTTCATCTTTGAAGAGATTATATATATATATATATATATTAATAATAATAATAATAATAATAATAATAATAACAAAAATAATAATGCTAATACTGACGAGCCGTAGGGTGAAACCTAGGTAGGTTTGTTGGCTCTTACTTAGATTTATTCTTTATATATATATATATATATATATATATATATATATATATATATATATATATATATATACACACACACAGAAGGAAGAGATTTATTGCTAAGATTCCAAAGGGTATCCTATTATTATTAACTGTTAAAAAATTAAATATTAAAATTGATCCAGCCAGTAAGTTCGATGTAAATCAAAGGTACGCCGATAAAATGATTATTCCACCCCGTTTCTGAATTTTTTATATGTAAACTATATATATTTGTCTTTTCGTCTTGTTTCCTATTTCTCTTTTGTTTTTCTTTTCCTATCTTTATTTTTCTACATCTGACCCCACTCTATGGCTTTTTCAGAAACAAATATTGCTTCCCTTATTTCAGTCTCAACTTCATGCTATTTCCATGATGAGGTTTTCATGCTCTCTGTCTCCCCTACTATGTGCGTGTTTTAGCGGGCGCGTTTTTTTTTGTTTTTTGTTTTTTGTTTTTTTTTGCATTAATACTTTGGGATCTGTCGCTCATTGTAAAATCCCACTGTCAGCAGCCCTATTCGACTTTCCGGTTTCCTTCCTTTTTCATCTCTCCTTATTCGACACTTCTATCAATTCCAGTTTCTTGTTTGGGGAGGAGAGAACTTCAGAGTTTATGACACAGGAAATAGAATCCACGGCCAGGACAAGACAGAAATTAACAAAGATTAAAAAAAAAAAAAAAAAAAAAAAAGAAAGATGTCTCTTACGGTTTGCTCAAAAGCTCTAGGCCCCACGAACAACCCCCTCCCCCAACAAAAAATTTCTTAAATGGTCAAATAACTAAATTTATTTTGGGGTATTTTTTTTTTTTTTTAATCAAACTGAAAAATTTCAACTTCTTTATGTTTCGTTTCTTTTCGAGACGTGGACGATTGTGGCTCTCTGCTACTTTCTGTGCGTTGTAAATTTTATTAAATTTTTATTAAAATTTGCATTTTTCCTAATCCTCTTAATCCATTTTCGGCCAGCCATTAACACAAACTTTTTTAATTATTTCAGACCAAGCAAGGGGTTAATGAATGTGAAAGTATTTAAAAACAAGAAAACATTATTAAGTTGAAAGAACAATAAAAAAAAAGGAATTAAGTAAATGGAAGATAACGATTTGCATTGCATTTAAAAAAAAAGAATTTGCAAGAATATCAGATTGCAGATTCTTCTATGAACTTTATCAAGAATCTCTAAATGCATAACAGAAGCGTTAGACCAGAGGCGGCAGTAATATTCAATGCATGGACCGAATGGTGGAACTATAAATGTGTAAGATAGAGTCAATATAATTATTCCAGTTCTCGTCCAGTTCTCGTCAGCGGTACTCTATCTCTCAATACTCTGTTGCCTTCAATATGTCTTAGGAGTGTCAAATTCTTCAAATCCTCTTTTCTCGTTATGTGCTCTAGAAATTTCAATTGCCACTTTCTGATTCTAAATAGAAGTGTCCTTTTTGTCTCCATTTCCCTTAAAACTTCCTCATTACTCGCATGTTCCATTCCTGGTATATTCAGCATTCTTCTGTAGAACCACATTTCTTTTACATCAAGTCTCTTCGACTTTTGTGAAGAGTTTGTCCAACATTCGAACCATATAGGAGGGCCGACGTAACATAACAGTTCAGTGATCTTTTCATTATTTCTGTGCAAATTTTACAGTTTCTTAATACTTTGCTTCGCTTTTAGAAAGCGTCTTCTTGTTTATGTGCCGTGATCCCTCATGATGTAGGCGACCATGGTTCTCCACAATTTCTTATCCCTTGCAGCTTTAAATAAATTTTGTCTTTCTCTATTTTTAAACCCTCTTTCGCCATCCATTTTTCAAGCTTACTCTGCATTTTTCTCGTCCATTTTGCCCTCGATCGGTCCTGTGAATAACAGATTTTCCAAACCCTTCTTCGTCACCACGAGCTCCAGAAAGTTCAATTGTCTGTTTCTGATGTTAAGTATAAATTCCATTTGTTTCTATTTTCTCTAAAGTTTCGTCGTTGCTCACATGCTCGATTTATAGTATCCCCATCATCCTTCTGTAGGGCCACATTCACTGCTATCGAATTCGCCTTCGGAATTCATCACTATCTCGTAAGCTTTTAAAATCGTAATTTATATGCAAGTTTGCTCGATTTAAACTTCTAACATCAAATTTTCCTACTTACATGGCTACGATTTTACGATTTAGTGTTTATATCTTAGGCAAATTTACAATTCTGAATTATTTGAGAAGACTAATTTACATATTCAGTTTTACAACATCAAATACATAAAAACAGCGCTTTTAATATTCATTTCCACTCTGGTCTTTTATTGAACTTTATATATAAGAATATTTTATTGGTTGTTTTTTTCTAATTAAACTGCTTTGTTATTGAAATAATGTCATTTTCTGTCCTTGTACTTAAAACACATTATGGAAGTAAAGAAAATTAAAACACTTATAAAGTTTAATAGTAAGTATGTTTGGAAAATTTAACAAGTATTATCAGTTAATATGCAAGAGCAGTCAAAAACCACAAACATTAGCCAAGGCAATACCGACATCATCTCAGCTATTAGCAAGAGATGATTATTAAAAGAAGAATAAGGCTTGCCAGTGTGTTCGTTCAGCGTTACAATTTTTGCACGCTTTCTTGAAGTAACGTCCACTGCAGACAATAGCCGTAGGATAACTAATCGACAGTCGTGACAATAGTGTCCGGGCGTAATAAAAATCTGATGAGATAACGGATGACGTAATATTTTTCAAGACCAAACAAATTTCATCATACACCTCGAAATTCATATTACTGTACACAACTGCAAATGATCTAATCTGAGGAAAAATAGAAATCGATTGCACTCTGTCACTCCAGTGGGGCTAAAATTGACTGTTTGGTAAAAGAAAGGAGACTAAAGCTGTTGTTTCAATTAATTTGTTCAAGGGTGTATATTTAGTATAGAATATAAGGATATTGGACACAGGATAGGTTGCGCTAGGGATAGTTTTTTACAACACCGTAGCATGTTACAAAACCAAAAATTAAGCCAAGAAGTCGAGTCATATTCTTAAATAGCTTAGATCTAGACATTCATATTCATGGTGTCGAATTTGTTCAAAGATGTTGAACTGTCAATATACACAATATATACACAATAAATTCTCAAAAGAATTTTAAATGGCTTCATGCGAAGTAATCCTCTAGCTCCTATAGAAGACAATACTTCATCGGATCTTATAGACTGCCTATAACGAATCGCTAGCAAAGAATTTTACCAAATAACAAAAATCGCATCACATGAAGATATTCAACCGCAGCAACAACTAAAAAGAATAGCACATGTAACTAGAAAAGTAAATAAATTGGTCGATTGTTTTTTTTTTTGTTTTTTTTTTGTGGCATATCAACCTCGGCGGGTCATTTGTTGCCAACTAAATTTTTATTTATTTATTGCTGGTAATACCTTCTTTTTTTCTTTTTTTTTTAACAATTTATTGTTGTTTTTATATAAGTCTTGTGTTTAGTAATACTTTTTTCTTTTCGAGTATCATGATTCATTGGGATTTGTTTTTAAGGGTAGGGTCCCCAAGTCCTACCCTGTTATTTAATCCATAACTGGAGAGAAGGGACGGATTAATACCTTTCCCAAGGGTACCAGTGCTTAAGTGAATTCATTTCTCACCGATTTCTCTTTCCGAAAGGAGATATACACTGCACCACAACGCACATCCATCACTTACAGCACCTGGTATTCCCAAGCGGCCACCCATCTAAGTACTGACCAGGCTCAACGTTGCTTAACTTCGGTGCTCGAGCAAGAACCGTTGTATTCAACGTGATATGGCCGTAAGCAAATAATTATGTAATCAAGATGTTGGCTTTCAACGCAACGTTAAAGTGAAATCTAAAAAAAAAGGCTCTTGCCCATACTAGAAAAAGACATAACTCTTAGTTGACGTGAAAGGCTATTTTTCTGAAAAATGATTTTACGACTTTCAACCGACAATGACTGCCTAAATTTTGTTCTATGGAAACGGTTATTTCACTATTAATAAGTGCTATGGGCATCATATGGCAACAATTCAAAACAATGCTCTATCTTGTCTTTAAGAACATAATCTCATCAATGTTGCACAAACCTAAAGAAATAGAAAATTCGGTGTAATACGACCGAAATGTCTCACTTCGCTCAAGAAGATTTCAAATGAAATTGACGAGTAAAATATAATAAACCTAAGACAAGCCTATCAGTAGCAGAATCATGTGACATTCGGTTCGTTAAAAGCTTCAGATGTTTGGCGGGAAATGTCACAGAAAAAGTCGCGAAGTGACAACTGCTTGAAATTCGATCCTTCACCTAGAAATCTCATCAACATTCTAGGTTTGTTGACGGTGTCCGTTTAATAACGAGACTCAAACGACAGATATCCGCTTTTGTTGCCTTCGCATGGAGGTTTTCGTTTTATTGATGAAATTTGAGGTAAAGGGCGTCGCCTGTTGCCTGCCAAGAAAATCTTTGTTTAACATTTTCTATTGTCTTTTTTCCCCTTAACTCTTATTAGACGCGTAAAAATGTAAAAATTAGACGCGTAAAAAACACATTACGCGATTGAAAGATGTTTAATGAATTTGGTTTCATCGAATGCAAAGCAAATTAGTTAAAAATGAGATAATGATCTACAGAATCATATATACCCTAAAAATCCGCATCAGAAATGTTGACTTTCATCTAGACATGAACGTCTGTCATATCATCAGTAGAAAATAAGCAAACGTATTTGACAGTTTCATGCCACAGTTATGCATTTATAGAATCGTAATTATTATTATTATTAGTAGTAGTAGTAGTTGTAGTAGTAGTAGTAATGGTAGGTGCGTCTTTTGATATTTTGTTGACTTTACCATTTTTTCATATGTGTGTGTTAGGTCGGGTTGTATAATGGTATCCAAAACAGAAGTGAAAATAATAAGACAACGTAGAAAATCCATAAATGACGCGTTCCACCGGGGACTAATCTCTTAATCTATGGAAAGCAAAGAGAAAAAAACGTCTCGGCAAAACACACCGTTCCTCTTTGTCTCATAATCTTCTCACACACACACACACACACACACACACACACACACACACACACACACACACACACTTTGTGAGCGGGTTCCTCGCAAAAAAAAGTACAAAATCCATATAAACATATGTCGCAAATCCTTTAGTATTGTTCACGGAATATATATATATATATATATATATATATATATATATATATATAAAGCATTGTTATATTTTTGTTTCAAATCTAATATTAGTCCAGCTCACTTGTAGAGAGAATTAAACTTTTTCTTTTTCATTACTGGCTCTACTAGTTTTATAATGGCGCAACAGTTTTCACTAATCTAAAGCATTGTTGTATTTTTGTTTCAAATCTAATATATATACATATATATATATATATATATATATATATATATATATATATATATATATACACGTTTGGTTAAAACTTTCCGAATCTCCTTGTTTGGGAATTGGTCTTTAATTTTTTTTTATTCCAGATAATTTTCCTGAATCCCGCTGAAAATTTAATTATAAATTACCCCTTTGCTGAGTAATTTCATAAGACATTATCAAAGAATTTTCATAAGATATTATTAAAGAATTTTCATACGACATTATCAAAGAATTTTAATAAGATATTATCATAGAAGTTTCATAAAACATTATCAAAGAATTTTCATAAGCGAATATCAAAAAATTTGAACAGGACATTATCCAAGAATTTTCATAAGACATTATCAAAGAGTTTTCTTTCAATCTTCCTCTTTTGTAGGAACGTTATACATTTTTCTCTCTTTTTTTTTTTTTTTTTTTTTCATGTCTTTTGTATTGGATGCATTTGGTATCTAAATCTAAACTTATTATAAAGGGAACTTTGTGTATGTGTGTGTGTCTGTGTGTGTGTGTCCGTTACTTATAGACTCCGAAACGGCTGAACCGATTTTCTTGAAAATTTACACAGTTGTACTATAAGTGTCAACAAGTGTTCTTAGCTAGGTTTTGTGTCGAGGTACCCCCAATAAATATCGAAAATCGATAATTGAAAAAATCGGGTTATAGAAGGAGTGGTCCGATTTTAATCAAATTTGATACACTCATAGACAAAGACATAAGAAACGATATTCAGAAATTTCAAGGTTGCAGTTCTTACAATAATGCAGAAAATCGATAATATATATATAAAAGGTAAGATGTGTGTGTGTGTGTGTGTGTGTGTGTGTGTGTGTGTGTGTGTGTGTGTGTGTGTGTGTGTGTGTCCTTTATACAAATCCACAATTTTTATCCGATTCTCACCAAACTTCACACAAATATTCTTTAGGCCGAGTCTGAGCTCCAGGATCATAGATTAGTTTTAAAGCTTTCATTACACCCCCAACAACGCCGGGTTATACCGCTAGTTAAATTTAATTTATACTACTTTCGTCAAATAATAACCAAAGTCCTTTGTTACAGATTTATTTTCTTTATTTTTCTATATTTCGGACTATTTCCTGGTATATTTTAAAATAAAGTAATTCTAAAAAAAAGTAATAAACGTAAAATGCTATACCAAATGAAAAGTGACAAATCAAAATTAGTATTAAGATATCGAAACTGAAATTAATATTTTTCAAGAGATGAGCCACTATTGTCAATGTAAATATTGTGAATATCTACTCAAATACGAATATCCATTAAAAATAATGTTTAAACAAATAAATATCATATAACCGTACTGATGAGCTGTGATACAGCGAAACAGGTCTGTCTGCGGATGACTATTTACGCTCTCACACCCTGATTGAGCACTCTGGAAGAATGGTAGACTTTGAAAAACAGTAGCTACTCTAGCAAATACGCATCGTTCATTCAGCAATGAATTAGAACACTCTTAGCTATTGGGCGTGTATAATGATAATATACGCGCTAAAAAGTCTGCCTCCTTCTACCGAGCGCCCCTAACTCAGAGGTAGAATCAGCAACTGACGCCAATTAAGTCGGGATTCAATCCTGGGTTAAAAAGCAATCGGAGTCTAACTGTACTGATGAGCTGTAATACAGCGAAACAGATCTGTCTGCGGATGACTATACATATATATATATATATCACCCAAGCAAGGAGATCATTCTACTAAGATGCCAGTGTTTACTGAGAGGTAAAAGAGAATAGGAAGTCTTTAATGAGCAGAACGCGCATAGATGTGGCATTTGAATTTTTGATGATCGTTAATGGCAGCTAAGAACGGGAGAAAAGCTCCACGGGCGAATAGTACTAGAAAATAACCTCTTAGAATAGTATTTAAGGTTACATCTAGTCATTACAACAGTAAAACAGCGAGAACTAGTTGCCAATATAGTACTACGCTTAAATTCTTACGACCGAAGGAGAACTCATTCGAACAATTGCCTATGCATCTATATATGTATGTCAGTCAGTTAAGTGCCATACGTGATACACGCTTGGGCGATCATGTCTCGAAAGAGACATGACTGACTGGGCAGAAGATTATCCCGCAGTAGTTGGCCATTGCTTTCTGCGGTAGACTGGTTGCCGACCAAGACTATAGAACCCAATCTGTCCTGCTATTTAACCCATAACTGGAAGGAAGAGACAGATTAATACCTTTCCTAAGGGTATTGCGCGTAAGTGAATACAATGGATTATGTATCTTATATACAATATACATGATGTATATATTTGTATATAAATATGATATCTACTAGAATATTGCAAAGCTTATATATATATATATATATTACGGAAATAAACGAATTTTAACGAAACTTGGTTATAAACAACCGACAATTTGAAATGAATTCTTTGAACATTATTTTTGATCGATACTCGTATTTAAGTAGATATTCTGTTTTTTAATTAAACAGTATTATATATTTATATCTACAGATCAAATGGTAGCTTCCCCTATGTAGATAGGGATCGCAGGTTCGAATCCTGCAGAATGACACACATTTTCGTAATAAAAATTTATCGTAAATAATCAGGCCAGTAGATATAAATATATAATACTGTTTAATCAAAAAACAGAATATTTACTTGAATACGAGTATCGATCAAAAATAATGTTCAAACAATTCATTTCAAATATATATATATATATATATATACATATATATATATATATATATATATAGGTGCAGGTCGATTCGTTTGTATCAGATTTGCTGTATGCGTATGTATGTGCAAATATGGCTCTGCACGTATTGAAATGGATGTCAATATTTGTATAAACGACGATTAACATGAAAGAAAAATAAAACCGGCCAAATTGAAGGAAAAATAAAACAAATCTTGATCGCTAAAACAGAGACAGGGTTGTGTAAATCTAGTTAAAATTACAGTCGACACTACTGCGTCCCTCAGGAGAGAACTTATATCAAATTCCTTACACAAAGATGGAGTGAATTGTCCAAAGAAATTGTCATCATCTGACATCGCCAACTTCTATCATATCGCTTTCTTCCCGCTCGCCTAGTGAAATGTCCCAGCCTTCAAGCAACAAAACGACTCGCTTGCAATATGGCCGATCCTGTCAGATTTTTTCCCGCCTCGCGGCGTTATAAAAACGACTATCACCGCCGACATCGACGCCATTCTTACTGATGAACAATTAAGAGATTTGCGGTAATCTCGTTCTCCGAACGAGATTTCAAAAAACGCTGCGGGAATTTGAGCTTGTTCAAACAAATTGACCTGGCTGACCGTAAATATTACTCTGCTGAATAGCGAGTGATGGCAGAAAAGGAGAAAGATGTCCTCGTGCCTGTCTATGGCCGACCTCATTGTCACGAAAACTTATCATGTTACATTAACATATTAGACAGAAAAGACAACAGAAAGGAATGTGTTGACATTGGAAGACAGACAAGCAACTAATGAAGAAGAGAAATAGGGGTGAAGACAGAAAATCGTTATATTACTATCAGCATCACATAATCTCGGAACATTCTTTCTTGACTAGTATTCTCAGCGCTCCAGTTTCTTGTTGCTTTTTGAAAATGCCTCATGTAAAAAATTTCGGAAAAAAAACTAGAAAGTGCGAAATCAAAGATAACTTAGATTCGGAAACGAAGGAGTCGCAAAATTAGTTCATATGATGTCTTCTGTTCTGCTTATCATCAATGCTTGCATGTTTATATATGAATAAAGACAAACAGTAAAGTTGGAGTAACCGACGCGTTTCGTCCTCTGAGATCAAGGCAAATCTAAGAAATGTGTTTTGTAATAAGTATTGTGGTGCAGTGGATATCGACTCTGAACGAGAAATCGGGGAGCCGAGTTCAAATTCCAGTTGAATTCATTGCATTCACTTACACGCAAGTACCCTTAGAAAAGGTGTTAATCCGTCTCTTCCTTCCAGTTATGGATTAAATAATAGGACAGATTGGATTCTATTGCCTTGGCTGGCAACTAGTCTGCCGCAGAATGCAATAGCAACCTACTGCGTGAAAATCTTCTACCCAGTCAGTCATGTCTCTTTCAAGACCAAAAGCGTGTATCACGTATGGCACTTAACTGATTGACTGATTTATACACGCGAGTAAAAGTGTTATTTGTTTATCAAAATCTTTGATATATACTACTTCATATATATATATATATACAATATAGTGAGAAGCAATAAAAAGAAAAAAGGAAAATAAAATTAGGTTAAAAATAGATTGACACTTTGACCATTAGGGAGAAAAAAAGGAAAAAAGAAAAAAACAAGTATGTATTCCCTCGAAACTACTGGCTAAATTTCAAAGTGAATCTTTATTCTGATTAGTTAAAAGGAACACACGCATAAATATTATATCTTCCTACATACAAAAATAGCAAACCGATTGGTTTTTTGTATTTAAATGTAAATCATTTTCACAACCAACATCCAACATTGTCTGATGACGAGATTCTACCTCAAAATATAGAAATTTCCGTGTCTCAATATACTTTCAATTCATAATTATATCATCATACATATATAAATATATATATACGTGTGTGTGTGTGTGTGTGTGTGTGTGTGTGTGTGTGTGTGAAGGTTTCATTAAAAATGATAAACAAGGTATTATCATTAATGCTTTAATATAATTTCTTATGTTCTTATGATTTTTTCGTTTCAGAATTCAAATTACATATAATTATAAGAACAAATAAAAAATTATATAAAATCTTAATGATATTATCGTGTTTATCATTTTTAATCAAACTTGCATAAAAGAGAGATTGTTGCCCAAATACACAATATATATATATATATATACATATACGTAGGTTAATAAATATACACACTACTGGCCATAATTATTAGGCCACCCCAATATTTTTTGAAAGAAATTATGTATTTCATACTATTTTTTACTATTTATTGTCATATGAAAATAGAATGGTTCTTTTGTTATTATAATTTGCAAAATTTTACAAGGCAAGGAAGCAAAGATGAACTTGTCCGAATCACTCTAAAAGTTCTTCATTCTTTCATTGATGAAACTGCTATATAGGTAATTATTAAATATAAATAATTTCATTTGATGCACATGTTATTGTGCAATATTAACAAAATAACCATTCTATTTTCATTTACAATTATTCTCTTGGCAATAAATACTAAAACATAGTATGAAATACATCATGTTTCAAAACACTGCTGTGGCCTAATAATTATGCCCGGTAATGTATATATATATATATATATATATATATATATATATATATATTAAAAAAGGATTAATTCAAAGATGTTGAATAGCCATTTCGATATGAAGATCCCCACAGGGGACGACACATCACCTCAGCAACAGAAAAAACCTTTCAGAAACTTTTTTTTCTGTTGCTGAGGTGATGTGTCGTCCCCCGTGGGGATCTTCATATCGAAATGGCTATTCAACATCTTTGAATTAATCCTTTTTTAATATATATATTTGCTCTGTAATATTTTATTACATGGAGCTCTCTTCCTGTATCATTTTTTAATATTAAAATAAATTTTTAATATTAATTAGGATGGGGTTTTTTGGAATTTACCTTCCTGCTTTTTTCCCTTGGATTGAAGTATCTGAATTAAAAAATATATATATATATATATATATATCCTACACACTTTCGTATATTAGGCATTGAACTGTATCACCTGACATCCATGAACTTCTGCTAACCTGATATATATTCATGAGCACGCAGACGCCAAAATATTTTCTCAGCTATTTTTTGTCTTTATTCATATTGTCCTTTTACAGATATAATCGGAGTAAAATTTTTACACATTTATATATATATATATATATATATATATATATATGTGTGTGTGTGTGTGTGTGTGTGTGTGTGTGTGTGTGTGTGTGTGTGTTAACTTTTTTTTTAATCATATCACCCCAAGAAAGGCAGTTTTAGTGCCACTGTTGCGCAGGGGGTACATAGGGTGAATGTGATGAGAAAGAGGGGTACGTTATAGGGGGTGTCAGGCGGAGGGTAATAGAAGGATAAGAATACTAGTGTAATTGGGTTGGAGTGGATGGAGAAAAGAACTTGAGAGAAAGGATGCGAGTTAGTGAGATAGGAGATGACTATTGACCTTACATTTAAATTCTTGGAGATTACGGCCAAATCTTACTGAAGCACCGGTACTTAAACGATCCAGTGTCATTTCCATACTTAATTATCGACTTACGATCATATCACGTTGAAGCCAAAGTCCTCGTACGATCACTGAAGTTAAGAAACATGGGATCTGGTTGCGTGACCATTTGTAAATACCATCTAGTGTAAGTTTAAATATACGGCTAGGGTAATAGTACAAATAAACTGCAAGAAAACCGAATGCATGGTCGTCAGTAAAAAGGGCAGCCCAATATGCCAAATACAGGTCGGGGATACTAAAATCAAGCAGGTTCAAAAATGTAAATACCTAGGAAGTGTTATAACAAAAGACGGAAAGTGCGACACAGAGATCCGAAGGCGAATTAGCATGGCGAAGGAAGCATTCCAGAAGTTGAGTAAAGTATTAAGAAACAGAACAATTTCGCTAGAAACAAAGAAGAGAGTACTGGATTGCTATGTGTTGTCCGTTCTTCAATATGGCAGTGAATGCTGGACAATAACATCAAAGATGAAGGAAATACTTGAAGCAACTGAAATGTGGTTCTACAGAAGTATGCTGCGAATATCATGGATCGAGCATGTGACCAATGATGAGGTCTTAGAAATGATGGAAACAAAAAGGTTTTATATGTGATTTAGTAACACCACCCTTTATTTTGTGACATCCTGCTTGACATGTGTTGATCTTATCCATTACATTCCATTTTCAAATGCACAAAAAACAAACTCTAAAACAGAATTTCCAAGAAGACAATCTTCTTGAAAAAATATAATTCTAAACCTCCGAGAAAAGACTTGTATTTTATTTTCTCTTATTTCTTCATTCATATTTATTTCTGTATTTTTTTAGCCACTTTCTTGAAATTATATACAATATTTAAAAATGAAATCAGCATTTATTTCTTTCAAAAATGGTCTATGACTCTGATTTAATATTTTCCTTTCTGAGCTGAAACATTCATTTAATGTCACTGACTTCAATTAAATGGATTTTGTCAAGAGTCTTCAGGTGAATAAGCTTGGGAAATGTATGAATCCATCTCTACTCTCCTGAGTTAATTAGTAGGACTTATATCAGTAAATCATTATTATCCCCAAAAAGATTCTTACAATCTAAAAATATTTTCTGGTTTTAAATAACCTGCAAGAGGTTAAGACATAAATAAGTAAATCAATCAATTCATATATCTAAATCAATGATGCTCGCTTGTATTGGTTACCAAATGTAATTGTATTTACTATAAATGGCAAAATATCACATTTACTATAACTGCCAAAATATCACAAAGAAGGAGTGCTGAAAATTCCTCAAATCTACCAAGACGAGATTAAAAAATTAGTTTGAAAAACTTTTATATAAGTCTAATATGTGGAAGAAATTTATTGGTATCAACTCTAGTATACAATAACAAAATATAAAACTAAAATATAAGACTAAATATAAAATGTCATTTTCTTAAAATGTAAAACTAAAATTCACTAGATGCTGATCTTATTGAAAAACAACATTGAAAGAAAAAGGTAGGGAAAAGCAAAAAAATATTTTTTTGTATTTAAAATCAAAACCAAAAAATCTTTTTACAGTAGAATAATATATCTAAAAACACTTTTCATTTTACAAGAGAATCCGGATAAAAAAAATCTAGAATCTAGAATCTTTAAATATCTGATTTAAAATTACACACACACATTTGATATGTGATTTAGTAACACCACCCTTTATTTTGTGACATCCTGCTTAACATGTGTTGATCTTATCCATTACATTTCATTTTCAAATGCACAAAAAACAAATTCTAAAACAGAATTTCCAAGAAGACAATCTTCTTGAAAAAATATAATTCTAAACCTCCGAGAAAAGACTTGTATTTTATTTTCTCTTATTTCTTCATTCATATTTATTTCTGTATTTTTTAGCCACTTTCTTGAAATTATATACAGTATTTAAAAATGAAATCAGCATTTATTTCTTTCAAAAATGGTCTATGACTCTGATTTAATATTTTCCTTTCTGAGCTGAAATATTCATTTAATGTCACTGACTTCAATTAAATGGATTTTGTCAAGAGTCTTGAGATGAATAAGCTTGGGAAAGATATGAATCCATCTCTACTCTCCTGAGTTAATTAGTAGGACTTGTATCAGTAAATCAGTATTATCTCCAAAAAGATTCTTATAATCTTCTCCTCGGCATGACCCTATCTTCCGACCTCAATTGGAATCATTACATTGAATCAATAGCTAAATCCACTGCTCGGAAGTTTGGGTCACTGTGTCAGACCAGGAAGATTTTTCGCCTGAAACCATTTTGCATATATACAAATCAACCATCCGACCGTGCATGGAATACTGTTATCATATCTGGTCAGGCGCCCCTGCTGTTTATCTCAGTGTTCCTGACAAAGGAGAATCTGTAATGTGATTGGTCCCGACCCGGCAGCTCGATTCCAGCCATTTTCTCATCATAAAAACTATATATATATATATATATATATATATATATATATATATATATATATAATAATATTTATTAATAAATTATAACATTGATATGTTATAATATCACTACAAAAGTAGCTATTTTGTTTCGACACTTTTTGTGTCTTTTAAAGTGATGTTGTTATTTCGAAATGAATGGCTTTAAAGGTTAAGAACAAGCAAGACCTCTTTCATCAGGGAGGCATTATTGTCCACATTGTACATACAATAATGCCTCCCTGATGAAAGAGGTCTTGCTTGTTCTTAACCTTTTAAAGCCATTCATTTCGAAATAACAACATCACTTGAAAAGACACAAAAAGTGTCGAAACAAAATAGCTACTTTTGTAGTGATATTATAACATATCAATGTTATAATTTATTAATAAATATTATTATTATTATTATTAGCTCTACTTTGTATTGAGCACTTTTTTAAAAATAGTGTTTCTTTGGATGGGGAATATTATTCCAGCCATACTTGGATATACTATAACTATATAAATATATAATATATAAACTATATATATATATATATATATATATATATATATATGAGAACTTTATAATTTACTTGAAGAATTGTGTATATAAGTTGTATGGGTAGGATAGACGGCTCCCTTTCAGATGTTATCGATGGTTGTCACAAGTCACAAGTTACAAGTCATTGTGACCGAGGGTTTGAGCGCCCTGGCCTTGTTCAGATTGTTGTTCACGCTATATAACGCACTCTCGCCCAGAAACTGTAACTAAGGCCCGCTGAGCATAGTTGCAGTATAAACCACAGGTGGGCTCTGTGGGTGTTGAACAAACACAAGTTTGCCAGTGCAGGCGTCTACAATGGGGATTAGCTAGCTGTCCTGGTAGACGGATATCCTCGAATACGAGTGGCCAGACATTATATATTAAACTCAAGTTTCTGCACGAGACGTTTTATCTTAACCCTGGCAGTCACGTTTCTATTGTGAAAGTTTCCTCTTATTCATTTTGCGAATCAACGGACATGGTTTCTTTTTCAAAATACGAACACGCTTCCTGCTGTCATAGCTGGCTGAATTTCTTGTTCTATTTTAGTCGGTTCGTGTTTATGAAGATTATTTCCTACGATGTATGCTTAATCGAAAAGAGTAACTTCTTAGCTTCCATTTCCTATGTTGATTTTAAGAATAGTTTTCGACTTGTCACTTTTTTTTTATTCATAGTCTTTTCTACAGATTTCTTTGAGAATATTTACATACTGTCGACATGGAAAACAAAAACACAGTTAGAAAATACAAACAGTTACTAATATCCGTACCTTCACACAGAAAGAGAGAAAAAAATCCTCAAAAACTACATCAAGGAAAAAATTATTCCCTGATGTTTACACAGGCGCGTCAAGGCTTTACACCATGTATTCTCTTATTATTTCCACGAATTCTTTCGGTTGCAATGACTACAATCTTTCTTTCAAAACAATTTTTTTTAAGGAAAACAGGTTTCTTAAACCCACTGTTTTCGCTCTTTCCAGTATTGATGGCGCTTACGTACAAATACAATAAAATACAAAATTCAAAAACAAATTTAAAACAGAACTAAAGAGATCATAACTGTCCCCATGCACACACAATACGCACACAGAATTACCAGATACACTAGTAAGACCGAGAGCGCATGGGCATGCGAGCGCACATACAAGTATATACACAAACGCAGTGGCACAAACACGAAATCCTACACGACATAGGAAGTATGTGTATGTGTGTGTATATGTATGTGTCTGTCGATGTATTTATAAATAAAAAACGAACAAATAAAAACAAAATTTTCCTCCACCCGATATTTGATCCATCCAAAATTATTTTATTCCCCCTTAAAGCGGAGAAAGATTCCCTCACAAGTGCAAGGAAATATTTTGCTTACTGGAAATAAAAAATTTAATCATGTAGCTTTCAATTAAAACTAAAATAAAAGTGTCAAGAAAACTTTTTCATTTTTTAACATTCAGTTTAAAAGTTAGATATCGAAAATGACTGGAGGTACCTAGAATGACTTATACCTTCTTGTATGTGCGTTGTGGTGCAGTGGATGTGCGTTGTGGTGCAGTGAATATCGACTCGGAAGGACAGATCGGGGAGCCGAGTTCGAATTCCAGTTGGATTCCTTTCATTCACTTACATACAATTACCCTCTTCCCTCCAATTATGGGTTAAATAATAGGATAGACTAGGTTCTATAACCTTGGTTGGCAACCAGTCTACCACAGAAAGCAATGGCAACCTACAGCGGGATAATCTTCTGCCCAGTCAGTCATGCCTCTTTCGAGACCTGATCGCCCAAAAGCCTGTATCACGTATGGCACTTAACTGACTGACCTTCTTCTATATTCATCGAAACGTTTATTCCTTAGATCAGTGGTTTCCAAATGGGGCGGTGCGCCTTATTCATGCGGCGGAATAAGATAGCAGGTGAGGTGTGATGATTCAAAGACAATCAAATATTTAGAAACGTTTTTAAAAAATTCATATACCAAAAATAAAAATGATTTTATAATTGCATGCATGAGTCCCAGTATAAATTGTTACAGATAATTATGATTTTTGACCGATTTTATCATACTGATACTTTTGCATCATATCAAGTATGAAGAATATAGTAACTTCTTCTTCTTCTTCTTCTTCTTCTTCTTCTTCTTCTTCTTCTTCTATGTGCCTTGTCTTTTCAGGACGTAAGCAATCATGGACTTCCACGTCTCCCTATCCCTGGTTTCTCTTAGCAATCTTTCTCCTGTTACACCACGCAACCCCTGTTCTGTCACCCACCTGCTCAGGCCCTTCAAATATGTTATCCGCTGTTTTTCCCTGTCACTCCTTCCCTCTATCTGGCCTGTGAGTATCAGGTTCTCTAAGCCCTCCTTCCTCGTCACATGTCCCAGGAACTTTAGCTGTCTCTTCCTGATGCTCAGTATTAATTTCCTTTTCGTTTCCATCCTTTCCAAAACCTCATCATTGCTCACATGCTCGATCCATGATATCCGCAGCATCCTTCTGTAGAACCACATTTCAGTTGCTCCAACTTTTTCCTTCATCTTTGATGATATCGTTCAGCATTCACTACCATATTGAAGAACTGATATCACATAACAATCCAGTATTCTTTTCTTTGTTTGTAGCGAAATTTTTCTATCTGTTAATACTTTATTTAGCTTCTGGAACGAGTTCTTTGCCATGCCAATTCGCCTCTGTCTTCTGTTAGAAATATAGTAACTAGGGTCCGCAAATTGAAAGAGAGAGTTATCAATGATAATGTTCTGACTACGAATCCGCAGTTGTCACCCTTTAACGCTCTTTTTTACTTTTTTCTTTTCTTTCTTTTCTTTTCTTTTTTAATGTACTTTTATAACATTTGGTGAGGCGTAAACAAATTTTCATTTCGAAAATTCAGCCAAGAGGAAAAAAATTTGGGAACCACTGTCCTAGATAATTTTTTTTATATAATTTCACCCCAAGCAAGACAGTTTTACTGCCACTGTTGCGCAGGGTTAAATGATTAAGGGGGAAGTTATGAGAAAGGTAGGTTATAGGGGGTGTCAAGAGGAGGATAATAGAAGGATAATACTGGTGGGATGGGGTTGAGTGGATGGAGAAAAGAGCTTGAGAGAAAGGATGACTATTGAACTTACATTTAAATTCTTGGAGATTGTAGCTGTCGGGGAAGCAAATATACGGAAGGGAATTCTACAGGCGGGAAGTGCGAGAAAAGAAGCTATTAGTGTAGAAATTACGATTACATTTTATTGGTTTCACTGTAAATAGGTGGGACCTAGTTGCTAGTATAGTAGTTCGAGTAACTTCATCCATAAGGGCACCAATGAGCTAAGTTCATCGGAGCAGAAGCCGTGAAAGTATTAGTAGAAGAGACACAGGAAAGCCACATCACGCCGGTGAGAGAGCGACTGCAGCCTAGCTGCCAAGACGGGATCGATCA
>JBBBDQ010000738.1:9617500-9625000 GCA_037127315.1 Ascarosepion bandense
TGTTTTTAGCTTCAGAAACACGGTATCGCATTATACTCAGTGATAATCGTATTATACTGAAAATAAAAAACAGTTAACGCATTATTTGCTCTCTGTAAAACTTTTCTCCTGATTAAGAATTGCTGACACAAATCTTGCGTTAGTTTGGCATTAAAATACTCGGAAAATAATACCAAAAAATGAAAATATTTTAAGGAAAGATCAACATGTTTACTAACAAGTAAGCATTTACAGCCATGTTCTTAAATCGTCTCGTCATATCGAGACTCTCGTAGAAATGTCATGAATGGCGTTCAACTCGTTTAAAAATGTTTAAAGTATCATTTGTACTCAACAGTTTTCTCTGATTAAAAAATGGCTTCAAACCAATAAATCTTAAAGACGATCCTTCAAAATATTTATTAAATTGGTGCTACACAATCATAAAGATATTTGCCAAAGAACAAAAATCACGTCATTTCAAGAAAAATATTTTATTCCAACTAGCAGTAACTCTAACTGTTCGATAAATACTAAAGTTCTCTTCATGGAAACATTCATTCTCACTGTTACCTTTGCCATGTGTATGGACATATTCTTTTTTTATCTTTATTAATAAAATAAATAAAACGATGTTTTTTTTGTTTGTTTGTTTTATCATTTCACCCAATTCACTAAGATGCAGGGAGTTACTGAGTGTGAAAGAATACGAGAAAAGAGAACTTTTTAAGGAAAGAAAACAATTAAAGAACAGGAATTAAGAACACAAGATAAGGAATGACATTGCATTTATATTTTTGAAGGCCAAAGTTGACTGGAAAAGCTGTTAGAGAATTTGACACTCTCATTTACAATTTAGTTAAATTTAGATTGCCATCCCGATTATCTTAAACAGTGAAATTAATATCACCTAGTTTCTTCTTTTATATGGGCCGAGTTCCTTCAGGACGTAGGCGATCACGGCTTTCCTTATCTCCTTATACCTTTTAGCTTTTAACACTTTTTCTCTTGTTATTTCTCTCAAACCTTGCTCTGCCATCCACATCCCATCAAGTATGACACAAATTGCATTTCCCTGTCTCTCTTTCCTTCTGTCCATCCTATGAGTATCAGATTTTCCAAGCCCTCCTTTCACATTGTGTGTCCCAGAAACTTCAGCTGTTCTTCCTGATGCTAAGTATAAGTTTCCTTTTCGTTTCCATCCTCTCCAAAACCTCGTCATTGCTCACATGTTTCGTCAATCAGCATCCTTCTGTAGAACCACATTTTAGTTGCTTTGAGTCTTTCTTTCATCTTTGATAATATTGTCTAGCATCCGCTTCCATACTGAAGGACAGACACCACATAACAGTCCAGTACTCTTTTCTTTGTTTCCAACGAAATTTTCCTGTCTCTTAATACACTGCTTAGCTTTTAAAATCCGTCTTTAGCCATGCCAATACGTTTTCAGGTTTTAGTGTCGCACATTCCGTCCTCTGTTAGAACACTTCCCAGGTTTAAGGATCGAAAATTCCTATTAAACAAAAATTTGCTTTCTCCCTTAACGAACTTATGTATAGGAGTAGGAACTTTTCTGGATGTTTGTAGTGGTGCAATGGATATTGGCTCGGAATGAGAAATCGGAGATCCGAGTTCGAATTCTAATTGAATTTGCTGCATTCACTTAGGTCCAAATACTCTTGGAAAAGTAAGAATCCATCTCTTCTTCGAGCTATAGGTTAAATAGAGGTACAGATTGAGTTCTATAGCCATGGTTGGCAACCAGTTTACCGCAGAAAAAATAGAAACCTACTGCGGAAGTTATGAATCAAGAGAGACATAATCGCCTAAGTGTGTATCACGTATGGCACTTAACTGACAGACTGAACCATCCCCGGGTTATTTAATAACGAATTCGGGAATTCGGTTAGTTTAGTAAACAATAAGTGGTTATAAATCTTGTTTACACGAAACTAGAAAAAGTAGACAAAAAAGACATTCGTTAGTTCCTGACTTGACTCTTAGAGTTGTGAGTTCAATATCAGGCTACAGCAGTGGTGGACAAGTAACTTGCAGGGTTAGTGGGTGATATCTCATGTCTTCCAATCGAGGTTTTACGCAATGAATGAGGATGATATACCACAGTGATTGTAATAAAGGGTTCAGTTCGAAATTCCGAGCACCTGAAGAAGCCCGGAGCGTACATCGACCGAAACGTCGTACAAATGGCAACAAAGATGAGGACAATAGTCCGAATAATGTAAGTACAGGTGTCTACCTGTACTTACATTATAGGTGTGGCAAATAAGTGGACCATATTTAAAATGTTTCACATTAATCCATTCAGTGTTTTATTTTTCCTAGCCCACAGGCCGATTAATTTTTTTTTTAAATCATTTCTCCCCACGCAAGAGGTACCGCCACTGATGCACAGGAGGCTATATAAAAGTAAAAGTTTAGATAGGAGGAGAGTAAAGAGAAAGACGAACAAGTTACAGAGGGTGTCAGAGAAAG
Organism: Ascarosepion bandense; assembly: GCA_037127315.1. Classification (NCBI taxonomy): domain Eukaryota; kingdom Metazoa; phylum Mollusca; class Cephalopoda; order Sepiida; family Sepiidae; genus Ascarosepion; species Ascarosepion bandense. The sequence continues at coordinate 9,619,973 of JBBBDQ010000738.1, forward strand.
AGCAAGAGAAAGGTGGAACACAGGTATGAAGACATTTGCGAAGGTAGAGAGAAAGAAAAGAACAAGATACACGGGGTGATGTCGAATGGACAACGGAAGGACTGGAGTCAAGTGAATAAGAGATGGGTATTGACATTGCATTTAAATTTCTGGAGATTGTAGCCGTCAGGAAAGTAAGTATATGGGAGGGAGTTCAACAGGCCGGAAATGCGAGTAAAGAAGCTGATGGAATAGAATTGTCGGAAGGGAATAAACATTGTTTTGAGTTACAATGAGTACAAAGTTGATTGATTGTTTTTAGGACTTATTAACTTTTTGCAGGTTATTTAAAGCCAGAAAATATCTTCGGATTGGAAGAATTTAGGTTGGGGCATAATAATAATTTACTAATACAAGTCCTACTAATTAACCCATAGCTGAGGAGTAGAAGAGGTGGATGCATTTCCTTTCCTTTGCGCGTAAGTGAATATAACAAACCCGACCAGAATTGGAACCCGGCTCTCCGATTCCCAATTCCGAGTCGTTATCTATTACTCCACCCGCTCATAAAAGTGTACAGTACTTGGTATTCACAAGCGATCACCCATTTAGTTACTAACTAGGCTCGACGGGGCTTATCTGAGAGAAAATTGTGGAGAACCGTGATTTCTCACGTATTGAAAGGCCACTGCACATAAAAGAAGTAGATGGTTCATAAGATAGCAAATACTAGAACTTTCAGTCAGTCAGTTAAGTGGCATACGTGATACACGCATTGGGTGATCATGTCTCGAAAGAGCCATGACTGACTGGGCAGAAGATTATCCCGCAGTAGGTTGCCATTGCTTTCTGCTATAGACAGGTTGTCAGCCATAGTTATAGAACCCAATCTGTCCTATTATTTAATCCATACCTAGGGGAAGAGACGAATTAATACTTTTCCCAAGGGCATTTATGCGTAAGTGAATGCAAGGAATTTGAACCTGGCACCCAGATTTGTCGTTTAAAGTTGATATCCACTGAACCACAACGCATATCCTAAAGCTTTAACAATTCATAAAATCGCAAATTGTTTAAATATTTTGAAAAAGTTCACAGAACTTTTCGACAGAAACGTATTGATCAAAACAAACATGATAGAGATACTATACCAAACAATTTATGGAATAACCATACATTTACTCCACCAACTCCATTCGCCAACGTCTCAACGACTAAACTGACACCATAGCCTGAGGAAATTTGAACCTTTGCCGCCGGCTGTCAGCCCAGCAGATGGGGATGCGTCCTAATGATGAAGTGAGCTGGTCGCTGATTTAATCGGGTTCAAACTTCATTCATTGTTTTCATTTTTCATCAATTAACTTCTGTTCGTTCATGTTTATAACTCTTGATGGACTCCGTTCGGCACCGTGTTGGAGAAACGAACAAGATAACATTTACATGGATTTATTTCTTGCTCTCGTGCGGTATCACTCTTAAACAATCTCGTCTTCGCCTCCTCCCACTACTACCATCACCACCACCTCACATTATTTATCATCGGGCTTCTTATATCCTCTTTCTCTTTTGTGTATCTTTGTCTGTTTTTCTCTTTTCTGTTTCGTCTTCCACGTCCTTATATCTACATCTTCATCGCTTGTTCTAACTATTCTCTTCTTTTTCCTTCTGCTTCTACTTCCTTTTCTATTTTCTTATGTTTTTTTTTTCTGCCTTCTTTTTTTCTTTCTCTTTGTCTTCTCCCTTTTCTTTCTAGTTTTCTACACTTTCCTTCATCTTTCTTTCTGTTGTTTTCTTGCTTTGTCATTTTGTACATTTTCCCTCTATCATCCTTTCTTTCCTATTCGTCTGACTTTTCTTCTTCTTCTTCTTCTTCTTCTTCTTCTTCTTCTTCTTCTTCTTCTTCTTCTTCTTCTGTTCTTTCTTTCTTCTTATTTTCTTTTCCTTTTTTCTCTCTGTTTTCGTTAATTAGCTGTTTTTCCATCTTTCAATTTTCTGTATTTTTTTCTCCCATTTTGTCTTCTTCTTCTTCTTCTTCTTCCATTATACTTTTCTTTTTCTCTAACTTATTCCTATATTTTCTCTTTGATTATTTTTTGTTTGTTCTTCATATCATTTTTTTTATTCGTCATTAAATTTCCCTTCTTTCCTCTTTCTATTTTTCTCTTACTTTTTCTTTTTCTTTTTCTGATACTCTCATTATTCTTGTTTTTTCTTCTCATATTCATTTTTACATGTTTTTCTTCTTCAGCTTCTTTCTTTCATTTGTCTTGCAATGCATATACTTTTTTCTTTATTTTTTTATTTCTGTTTTCCTCTTTCTTTCTTTCTTTCTTTCTTTCTTTCTTTTACTTTTTAACTTTCTACTACTTCTTTTAGCTTTTTCTTCTCCTGTCTCTTTTTTCTTTTAAACACTTTTTTCTTTTCTAGTCAATTTCGCTTTTTCGTCTCCAATTCATTTTAACAACTTCACTCTTTCTTGCATTTTTCTTGTTTTTCTTCCTTTACTATTCCATCTTCTTTCTTTCTTTCTTTCTGTCTTATGGTTTTATTTTGCTTCCTTTTCCTTTCTTTCTACTCCCATCTCATTCTCTGATATTTATATCATTAGCTGCAATTCAATCGTCTTCGTAGGTTCTCTCAAATTTCTTTTGTCATTCTTTTCTATTCTTTTATTTTCTGTATGTATTGCGAAACTCTCATCACAAATATTGTTAGCGCGAATCTGATACATAGCGCAAAAATACTTAATCAGCCGCCATGTCGGCGATTTAAAAAATTATTATGATATTAAACCAAAGGGAGGTCACCGGGGAGAGGAAAGAGCGAGCAACATGGCTGCTCCGACTTCTTCTTCCCCGTACAATACAGAGAAATTGATGAGACGAGCCAGTCATAGATGCCATGCGAATGGTTTTCGTGATGCAGAGGTGAATGGCAAAAGAAATGTTACAAGCATTTCACGCTTTGTATTTCGCTAAATGAATCAACGTACGGCCATCAAAAGAGAAGGGGAAAATACAAACTGCATTACGTTTCTAGGTATCTAGAATTTCTAGCAGACGTTTTTATTTTCGGTGGGGAGGAATATTTTTGCTTCTTTTTCTGGGTTTCTATTTTGTTTGTTTATTTTTTCTTTTTTCTTTTTTGTATTTATGTTTATTTTTCTTCAAATTTCTTATTGATTTTCTTTTTTTTATTTCGATTCATTTTTCTGTTATTCATTAGTTGCTTCTCTTTTCTCTTTCTTTGTATATTGGTGTTTTTATCATTATTATTATCAACTATTCGTCATTCTTAGTTATTATTATTACTTTTTTCACTTCCTTTCTTCGTTTTACTTCACCTTTCTTTACGTTCACTCTAACTGTTCATTAATTCATATCACGTTGAATACACCGGTTCTCGCTCGATCACCGAAGTTAAGCAACGTTGAGCCTGGTCAGTACTTAGATGGGTGACCGCTTGGGAATACCAGGGGCTATTAAGCGTTTAGAGACGGATGTGCGTTGCGTTGTGGTGCAGTGGATATCGGCTCAGAAAGAGAAATCGGTGAGCCGAGTTCGAATTCTAGTTCACTTAAGCACTGGTACTCTTGGGAAAGGTATTAATCCGTCCCTTCTCTCCAGTTATGGATTAAATAACAGCGTAGGACTTGGGGACCCTGCCCTTAAAAACAAATCCCAGTGAATCTTGACACTAGAAAAGAAAAAAGTATTACTAGACACAAAACTTATATAAATAAAACAACAATAAATTGTTGAAAGCAAAAAGGGTATTACCAGCAATAAAAACAAAAGTGTAGTTGGCAATAAATGACCCGCCGAGGTTGATATGCCACAAAACAAAAACAAGCAACCAACCTTCTCTGGTATCTGCTTAGCTTCTTTTTCTTCTTTCTTTCTCTCATCCATTCTTTTATTTCTTGATTTTATTTTTATTTTTTTTCTCTTTCCTTTCCTAATGTCATTTGTTACTTGCCATTATTCTACTCCTTTTTTATTCTTTACAGTGTTTCTTTTTTAACTAAAAATTTGCCTCATGAAAATAGATTTCAAAAAATTATATTATTTTAGTATTTGCTATCAAAATCTTTCCTGAAATCCCACCCACTTATAAACCATCGAAAAAATGCTTCCAAAATTTGATTTTTACTTTTGTACTCTTCAAAAATGCTATCACCCGATGACCCTCGTCAGGTCCAAGGGGATATATTCAAGGTGCCCTTTCATGATGACACCAAGATTATCGGGAGATGTGAGATTAATTTAATTCCATCAGTTTTGGCGAAAAAAAAGAAAACAACAATCTTTTACAGTCTGTTCGTGGCTTGATATATATATATATATATATATATATATAATGCATATTGATTTGGAAAAGGAGCATTAATTTTAGGAAAGTAAAAAATCCGGGACACATGTTAAATTTTGGCAAGATACGGTAGCGGCACTCTCAAGAACTTTCCGTCTAAGTAATTTATTTTCTCTTTTAATAAGTGTGGCATTATTTCGATCACAGTTGGATTTGAACATATTTCTGAGTATCACTGATGCATTAGAGAAATGGTCATTCATAAGATCAATTTTTGTGTTCATAGATACGTTTTATTTTTGCTTGATTCTATCCTTATGCCCAAACAATATACTTCCCATCTTCAGAGATCTGCCAATCTAGTATAATACTACAATAATTCCTTTTTCTTTTTATAATAATGTTCACCCTGTACAAGGCTCAAGAGCCACTCAAGGCTAAAAGTACAGCCAAAAGCGCTCAGATAAACAAAATATTTAGACGATTTTATATACATTATTGGAGAGATCACTGCCCAAATATACAATATATAAAGTGCCATACGTGATACACGCTTGTGTGATCATGTTACTTTCGATCTATGACTGACTAGGTAACCGCAGTAATTTGCCATTTCTTTCTACGAATCAAGGATGTAGAACCCAATCTATCCTACTATTCAACACACAACTGGAGGGAGAAGAGGTGGATTCGTTTCTTTCCGGAGTCTATTTTTGCATAAGTGAATGCAACGAA
>JBBBDQ010000738.1:9627500-9695000 GCA_037127315.1 Ascarosepion bandense
CATGAGGCCCGGGTTCGAATCTCACCGTGGTCGATTTGTCAAGAAGGTGACTTCTTGATATTATTAGCCTGGAGAACGCGATCTCAGTGTACGGCACCTTTGGAAAGTACCTGAAAACCATACCACGGGTTGAGCCAAACCTTGTGAGTAAAATTGGGTAGATGGAACCCCTTGGGAGCCATTGAAGGTTGTGTTAGCATAAAGTCACAAGTCATTGGGACCGAGGGTTTGAGCGTCCTGGCTTTGTTCAGACTGGTGTTTATGCCTGAAACTGTATCTAAGGTCCGCTCAGCATAATTGCAATATACAGGTGGACTCTGTGAGTATTGAACAAACACAAATCTGCAACGGGGATTAGATAGCCGCCCTATTAGACAGGCATTTTTGGGCACGAATGACCAGCCATACAATAGTAGTTGTAGAAGAATTCGAAGCAATTAACAGCAGTAGAAATTTCTTTATTATTGGTTTAAGTTTCATTATCATGTTGCCAAATATTTTATTTTGTCTTATGTTAGACTGATGCAAAAGTGTCCAGCATTTCTTTACACTCATATAAATTCAGTTATTCATTTACTGTATAAATTCATTGCATTCGTCGTCAGTTATCAATCTTTTTCCCGGGCTTCTCAATTCTTCAAATAAGATATCGATAATCAAAATTGTGGGTACATTGTTCAAAGTTCATTTGCTTAATCGCATTCGACTGCTTCAGCCATTATCAAGGACTGGGTGTTATCAGTATAGTAGACATTTCGTTGCCTATATCTTGACATTTATGAGGAGTGTAAGAATTCAAATGCATTTAAATATATGCTAAGTGATTAAAACTAAATTTACGTCTGTTCGTTGTGGTGCAGCGAGTATCGGCTCGGAACGAGAAATAAGGGAGCCGAGTTCGAATTCCAATTGAATATCTTGCATTCAATTACGTACAAATACCTTTGAGAAAGGTGTTAATCCGTCTCTTCCTTCCGGTTATGGGTTAAATAAGAGGACAGATCGGGTTCTATAGCCTTGGCTGGCAACCAGTCTACCACAGAAAGTAATGGCAACCTACTGCGAGATAATCTTCTGCTCAGTCATCCATGTCTCTTTCGAGACATGATCGCCCAAGCGTGTACCCCGTATGGCATTTAATTGACTGACTGAAATTCTAAAATTGCTTCACGGAGCATGACTGCACCAAAAATATGTATAAAATATTTATAGTTATTATTACTATTTCATACTAATATTAAATATTTTACAGGTACTTTAAAATATTCTCGCCTTTGGTGAATGGTGTTCTTTATTTTATATTTATTAATATTAGCTTCGAGTATTTGGACTTTTCTCCTTGCAATGAGATATATATGTAGTATTTAGTTTTATCTAATAATATCTGCTTATGTTTATAATTGTATGCTGGTTATTTGTAATATGATGAGCGATGTAACAAGTTAACCTTCGAGATAGTATGGTTCAGACATGGCCAACATTTGAAATATTTTATTTTGTTGATAGACTAAACTATCGCCCGGTTCACACTCCACTCACATCTATTGAACAGGTGAAGAGGCTCATCCCTTGTTTCCTGTTTAGGATGCGGTTTCTGGTTTTCTCTTTTCCAATCTTCTCACTTTTTTTTTTCAATTTGAGTAGATAGACTAAACTATCGCCCAGTTCACACTCCACCCACATCTATTGAACAGGTGAAGAGGCTCATCCCTTGTTTCCTGTTTAGGATGCGGTTTCCGGTTTTCTCTTTTCCAATCTTCTCACTTTTTTTTTTTCAATTGGAGTAGATAGACTAAACTATCGCCCGGTTCACACTCCATCCACGTCTACTGAACAGGTTAAGAGGCTCATCCCCTGTTCCCTGTTTAGGATGTGGCTTCCGGTTCTCTCTTTTCCAATCTCTTCACTCTTATGTAGCCCCCTGCACATCAGTGGCTTTGTCGCCTTGCTCGGGGTGATATGATTAAAAAAAAAATACTAGATATACAATCTTTCAATTGACACTAGAATTCATAAATTTACTTTTATATAAGGGGAAGTTATGAGGTTGTTTGACTATTTACCAAGACCGAAGCTGTTACACGGCACGACGCTCGTATCGTCTATGCTGTATTTATGACAAGTGGCCGAGCTGTTAGAACGTTGGCTTTCCGATCATGAGACCCGAGTTCAAATCTCATTAAGGTCGCTTTGTACTGATGCGATTGTCCTGTAGAGGAGATTCCAGCCTGCGGAAAGTGCCTGAAAAACTATAACACGGTGAGTGAAATTGAATAGACGAGATTATATGGGAGTAGTTAATGCTTGAACTAGCAGGAAGTTGGTTGGGCGCCCCTCCCATTCATCTCAGGGTTCTCCACATGCTCCAAAGGAGAATCTGTAACGTGATCAGTCCCGACCTGGCAGCTCGACTCCAGTCACTTTCTCACCGGCGGGATGGAGTTTTCCTCTGTCTATTCTACAAATATTTTCATGGCTTCTGCTCTGACGAGCCTAGCTCACTGATGCCCCCACGAGCAACCAGACTGTCATCATGGTCCCACCCTTTTACAGTTAAATCAACGAAATGCAGCCGCGACTTCTACTTCCTTTCTCGCACTTCCTGCTTGTGGAACTCCCTTCCGTATACTTGCTTCCCTGAATTTAAATGCAATGTCAAATCCCATTTCTTGTCCACTTGACTCGAGTCCTTCTCTCGTCCTTTCCCCCATGACCTTGTGTATCTTGTTCTTTTCCCTTTCTTACTCTACTGTCGGAACTATCTTCACACTGGTATTCCCATCCCTGTCTTGCCCTTTCTCCAGCAACCCCTGTAATCGGTTTGTGTTTCTCTTCGCCCTCCTCTTGCTTAAATTTTCTTTCTTCTCTTATGTACCTCCCCAGTGCGGTTGCTTGGGGTGAAACGATTTTAAAAATTGACTTAAATAACGTGTTAGCGAGGTATATTTTACTTTTGCAAAATTTTTAAAACAGAAATTTGGTTACTGTTTACGTAATCAATCAAAAATGGCGGTATATTTTAAAAGAATTTGTAAAATTTCAAAATTTTAGATTTCAATCAATATAATTTCGGTTAAAACTACACCAATATGTTTTTCTCACTAGAATTATTAGATTTAATAGCTTGGCTTTCAATTAAAGCTAATTTTAATGATTGAAGATAACTTATTTATTTTTAAAACTTCAATTTGAATTTAAGTATCGAAAATGAGTAGAGGTACCTAAATAATAATTTGGATATACATTGTATTCTAATGTGATTTAAATATAATAAAATAAAAGCGCTCATTATTTTATGAGTAATGTAAGAACATGTGCTCATTATTTTATGAGTAATGTAAGAACATGTGCTCATTATTTTATGAGTAATGTAAGAACATGTGCTCATTATTTTATGAGTAATGAAAGAACATGTGCTCATTATTTTATGAGTAATGAAAGAACATGTGCTCATTATTTTATGATCTGACTCTTTCAACTAATTCTTATTGAATTTAATGAAGTTATTAGATTAGGTATCAGTCAGTCTCTGGATAATATGGAGTTGGGCTCTGGATATTTACGTTGCTTGTTCCCGTCTCTCCAGTTACGAGGACGTTGCTGAGAACTGTCACGAACTGTATTAGGTGTTCTGACACTGGATTTTTATTCGGGCTTTTCTATTGGCTTCAATCTCTGGGAATAACTGCTAACAAAAATCCTTCCCTAAAATGTATAGAGAAAACTTTCAGATTGCATGATAAGAGAACGAGAAACCGGGGAGCCGAGTTCGAATTCCAGCTGAATCCATTGTATTCACTTACACGCAAATACCCTTGGGAAAGGTATTAATCCGTCTCTTCCTTCCAGTTATGGGTTAAATAGCAGGACAGATTGGGTTCTATAGCCTTGGTCGGCAACCAGTCTACCGCAGAAAGCAATGGCAACCTACTGCGGGATAATCTTCTGCCCAGTCAGTCATGTCTCTGTCGAGACATGATCGCCCAAGCGTGTATCACGTATGGCACTCAACTGACTGACTTATTTCTTGCTTTGAAATCAGAAAGATACAACCAGTTGACTGTAACCTTTTTCCGCAAATTATACAGGTATGTGCGTTGTGGTGCAGTGGATATCGACTCGGAACGAGAAATCGGGGAGCTGAGTTCAAATTCTAGTTGAATTCATTGCATTCACTTACGCGCAAATACCCTTGGGAAAGGTATTAATCTGTCTCTTCCTTCCAGTTATGGGTTAAATAACAGAACAGATTTGGTTTTATAGTCATGGCTGGCAACCAATCTACCGCAGAAATCAATGGCAACCTACTGCGGGATAATCTTCTGCCCAGTCAGTCATGTCTCTTTCGAGACATGATCGCCCAAGCGTGTTTCACGTATGGCACTTAACTGACTGATACAGGTATATTAAAAAACGAACTTAATTTAGTTTGATAAAAGGTTATATGTTTACAGATCATTACTCCCCGACAGTACTTCTGTTTCAGTCAGTTAGTTAAGTCCCATTCGTGAGACACGCTTGGGCGATCATGTCTCTTTCGAGACATTACTTAATGGACAGAAGAGTATCCTGCAGTAGGTTGCTATTACTTTCTGCGGTAGACTAGTTGCCAATCAAGGCTATAGAACTGTTAGTTAACCCATAATTGGAGGGAAGAGACGGATTAATACCTTTCTCGAGGGCATTTGTGTGTAAGTGAATGCAGGGAATTTACTCGGAATTCGAACTCGGCTCCCCAATTTCTCATTCCGAGCTGATATTTACTGCGCCACAACGCTAGCTTGCTAAAACAAAAGGATACACCTAAGATCACTGAGTATTGACCTGCAGTGACAATGTTGACCGGAAGTATATTAAATCCACTATCTTTTACTTATGATTCCTAACTACTAAGCTTGGTCTAGTTTAGCTCTAGGTTTCCTAAGTTGGGCTGCACCGCTCCCAAAATCTCAAGGAGGTGATTAGTAGAAAAGAGTTGGTAGCGGGTTAGAAAAATGAGTGGTTGTTGTGGCAACAGGGATGCATTAGAACCAAGTAATAATATTTTCTCTCTTTTATAAATTCTCTGTGACAAAAGAAACACGAACGCTTTCCCAAAAATAAAATTAGCAGAAGAGTTATACAGGAACGTATAGTTTTGTTATATTTTATTGTACGAAGTTAAAAATTCGGAAACACCAGATAAGGTAAACAACAAGAGAGTAAAACCCGACCAAAAATAAAATCCCACCTTTAAAATCGGGGAGATGTTAAAAGACTCTTATTTCTGATCACATCTTACATGTACTTGGAAGAGGAAAGTCAATGCTAACGTCAAGGAGATACTGTCTCTGAAAAATGAAACACTGCAAAATCTAGTAAGTGTTGCGACTACTAATTTACCAAGTCAGATGGATCTTTTTTTCTTTTTTTTTTACTGTTGTTCCCCTAATATGAGACACAAGAACCATTCAAGACAGAAGTTTACTGGATGAGTTTATTGAAAATAGATGACGGTTTCTCTAAGGCTTGAACAGTTTTAAATTGCAGTGCTCTGAGAAGCATTCTCTCGAGACTCTGTTCCACAAAGTAGCTAACCCTAGGAAGGAGCTGCTCGAATGAAATGTTCTCCTTACCAATAGAATACGAACGGAATGAGGAAGATTTGACGGTATATCTGGGATGGTGGGTCTCAGCTGTAAATGTTTGAACCATTAGAACTAATGAATGTAGCTCGTTAATGTTTGTTTGAGGAAGGAGAAGAAAAAACACGGTATTATGGAATTTGGCTAGATACAAGCACTGGTGTGCATTGTGGTGCAGTGGATATCGGCTCGGAAAGAGAAATCGGAAAGCCGAGTTCGAATTCCAGTTGAATCTGTTGCATTCACTTACACGCAAATACCCTTGAGAAAGGTATTAATCTATCTTTTCTCTCTCTAGCTATGGGTTAAATAGAAGAACAGATTGGGTTCTATAGCCTTGGTTGATAGCTAGCCTACCACAGAAAATAATGGCAACCTACTGCGGGAAAATCTTCTGCCCAGTCAGTCATGTCTCTTTCAAGATATGATCGCAGAGGCGTTTATCACGTATGACAACTGATTGACAAGCATTAATAGTTTACGCGTATCTGAGCAAAAAAATAACCTAACAGATACTTCTGTTACGCATATATGACCCAATTAATATCTTTCATGGTGGTGGGGCGGAGAATTGGGTCTTATATGCCTCAAGTACACTATACGCATAAGAGTCATTAACTAAAATAATTAATTGTTTTTTGTTTGTTTGTTTGTTTGTTCGTTTGTTTTTTGTTTTGTTTTTGTTGTTTTTTCTTTTTCATTATCATTCCATCCCCAAAAAGACAGGACCACCACTGGTGCGGAGGGGGTTAAAGTGAAAGAAAAAACAACCTACAGGAATGTCAAAGAAAGGACAAGTGATGGATAGTAATCAAGAAGATAGAAGATGGCAATTGACGTTGTATTTAAACTTTTGGAGATTGTAGCCATCAGGAAAGCAAGCAAACAGGAGAGAGTTCCACAAACGAGAATTGCGAACAAAAAGAGTAACAAAGGCGGATACATTCAACTATTTTTACGATAAAATGTTGGGACCTTGATGCCAATCTAGTAGTACTCGTAAATACATGTGGTTAGGGAACCAGGAAAAAATCTTGTCAGAGCAGTTGCCATGAAAATACTTGTAGAAAAGACAGAGGGAAGCCACATCACGTCGGTGAGAAAGTGACTGAAAGCGGACTGTAAATGAGTTACTATAGAAATGCAGTGCAAACAAGAAAAAAAGGCACGGTCAGTGGTCAGGAGTTAATACCATTATATGTGTAATCAATAAACACACGTATGAATGTAAATTCAGGTTAATAAATAAGAGAAATCGATTAGAAAAACTGAAATGAAAGTGTTTTCAAAGAAGACGTTAATTGTCACAAATAAAAACAAATTCTAACGGAAACCTTAACTATGGAAGCTGGCAGGGAGAGGGGAAATTTCAATGCAAGCGTGTAAGGACAAAATGATGGCACCTTTTCAAAAGTTGCTCTCCGGTTGGGAAGTTGGCAGTCGCGCCTGACCACGTTCGCGAAGACTTGCCAACGCGTTTCCCGCCGGCTCATTGCATCAGCAAGAGTAAGGGGAGATAACCGCTTTCATACGGGGGCGCCTTCTACCTACATTTTAGCATCTTTCTCTTTCTTGCTCCTCCGCCCGCTCCTTGCCATTAACCAAATGGAGAAACATTGGTCAGTTGGCATTGAATCAATTAGCTCCAAACGTTCCCGCTTATTTGGTCGCGTGAAAAATGGGGGAAAGTACGTGGAAAGGAAACAAGTGTAAAGGTAAGAGGATCCTTTTGCTGAATCAGCGATCTTTTATTTTCCGTTGAGCAAGTTTAATGCGACCATTTTATGCCCCCTTCGGTCATATTTTTAAGACAATTTTTGCCTAGGGAAGAAAGGTGCGTGAGTTATCTTTGAGAAGCTATGGTAATACGATATTCCGCTGTTTTCTTTCTAGTTTTGTACAAAGCCCCACTTTATCTAAACAGATCTGTAGTGATCATCGACCTGACCGAGTAACCATCTTCTGTGGCCTTGTGCCAAGCAAAGTTAAGCTTAGTAACTATAGTGTTTTATCATGAAGTGGTGATTAGCAATCGAATTTCACAGACAACTGTGGTAAGTTCGACCCCGACGGGATGCAATACCGTGAATTAGTAGTTATGAAGCTGTAGTGAATTGAATCCTCTTTAGGTACTCAACAGTCTTAGGGGCGTGGTTAGGGTAGTTAGTCTGGTTAAGCATAACCACTAAGTAAAGATTTCGTTCCTTACTGGCTTACAGCTACATCACATTGAAACACGGGCTCCCGTATGAACACCGAAGTTAACCAACATCGAGTCTAGTCAGTGACCACTTGGGAATACCCAGGTGCTGCAAGCTTTGATGCGCGATGATCTAATAGATAATGGCTCGGAATTATTGATCGAAAAGCCGAGTTTTAACTTCCGTTGAGTTCGTTATATTCACTTGCACGCATATACTCTCGGGAAAGGTATGAATACACTTATTATCGCCCCAGCTATGTGTTGATTAGTAAGACATGTATGATTTAACCTTTATTATCTAAAAAGATTACAATCTAAAAATCTTTTCTGAATTTTCGTAACCTGTAAAAGGTTGATAAGCCGAAGAAATCGAATAAAAAAAAAATAAACCCCCACTGGGTACCCCGTACAAAATTCGACACTAAATATGTCGTAAAATCAACCAACCCATCTGCCTCACTCTTGTGGTCTTATGCCAGACTAAATTAAACTTCGTAAATAGCCAGCCCACCTAATGAATAAAATCGCATCTAATGGTTCCAGGATTTATTTTTCAAACCGAATTAAAAGCCAGAATTCGGAATACTAATTTTCAAGGCAAGTTTTGTCAAATGAGGAAGACTGACATAAATATTACTGACAGTTTGTTCTAAGACAAGATCCATTGATAGTTACTTAGTTTCATTTATTCTGTGTAAAGATCGTAGCGGTGTATCTTTCTATATGGATCGAACTCACGACAGAATAAGTGTATACGGGACTAGCTCGATAGCCCCAGGGCTGTAACCTTTTGTCTGAAATGTTCTTTTAAAAACATTTTTATAGTTTATGTGTTAGACACGACACTCTTGCGCACATGCGTGGGTATCTCAATTAAATGGTAAATATTAATGGTAAGACTAACAAGACGCAAACTACGACTCACAGATACAAGAAACTTTATTTTATCTGGGAAGTGTTTTAACAGATGATGAAAAATATGACAGCAAATATGAACATGGACAGGAATAGCGAAAGTACCTTGCAAAAACTAAGCAAGGTATTAGGAAACAGGAAAATGTCATTACAACAAAAAAGGGCTAAAATGTTATGCAATATCAGTAATGCTAGACAATCTACTCACAGATGAAGACTAGACATCAATGCTGAGAACACCATGAACTGAATACGTGATTAACGAGGAAAGTTTTAAGAAATTTGAAAAAATGACGCTTATACTTAGAATTAAACTGGACAGTTCAAATTTCTTCGACAGTTAATTAGGAAAGAGGATTAGAGAACTTGACACTCAGAGCAGATGCTGAAGAAGGAAAATACGAATAGCCTACTTAACAAGCTTGTGTAAATTAATGGTAAGACAGGGATTAAGAATCATGGTAAAAAGACAAAACTTTCAAGAAGAAGAAGAAGAGTGGTGAGACTGGCCGTTTCTTATAAGTAAACATTCGGGATTTAGTGATCAAACAGTTAGCGTCACTGTCGGTAAAAACTTAAAAATCTTTCTCTTAACATAGTTCTTCCGATTAATAGATTTCTCAAGTTCACTGTCATCGTCTTTTCTAAATTCGATGGGAGTTTCCTTCCTAAACTTTTTGTTTAAGGTCGTAAGAAAAGTCAGTATTTTGATTATATCATTGTTTTCCCTTCTAGTTGCATGTGGTTTTTAAATGTTGCTTCTCTTAGAAGTGTTCAAGTGATGTTTTTATTTGGTAAGTCAACATCTTAGTTATATCATTATTTTCTTTTTGCGTTTCATGCGCTATCCATTTTGGTTGTTGCCGCTGTTGGAAGTTTTCAAGTGATGTGTTTTTTTTTGGTTTTTTTTGTTGTTTTTTTTTTTTTGTTTATTTTGTGATTTGGTGAAGTTTGCTGTAATTTTGTAGTGCCATTTAAGAGTGTCTTTTGGAGTATTTTTTTTATTTAATGCCTACAAGGTTCCTTATCAAACCATTTTTAATCATTGCAAATTTAATCCAGTCTCTACGATGGTTCTCACCTCTCGTGGATCAATACACTTGTTTGGTTTCACGGGAGCCCATTACTGCGGCTGTCAGTCTAACTGAAATATACTTGATAAATAAACTGCGTATATCCCTATATAGGCAAATGTAATCTAGATACGAATGAAAAAAAATTGACAAGACATTTGAACTACCACAACCGAACTCAGAGCGGCTTTGAAAAGCACCTCTAAAAATGATATCGCCCAAATACAAATAGTGAACGAGTTGGACGCGAACATTCCGATGTGATATTATTAAATATTATAATCGAAACTCTTTGCTATTTACTCAGAGTTCTTATCAGAATATCACACAACACTTTCCATCTATATATATATATATATATATATATATATATATATATATATATATATATATATATCGCTCATTCACTAATGAATTAGAGCACTCTGGTTATTGGGCGTGTATAATGACAATATACATGCTAAAAGTCTGCACTTCTCCTCCCGAACGCCCATAGCCCAGAGGTAGAATCGCCGACTGACGCCAATTCGGTCGGCTTTCAATCCTGAGTTAAACTCTCGAAACACCCATATCTGTTCAGTTTCGAATCAATTTCGTAAGAAGTAATGGATTTTTATTTATTAATCCGACAGATTTTATTATATGAACGCTATTTTTACTGGATAGTCATATTTGAGTAGACGCTCAGTTTATTTGTTAAATAGTATATTTATTTTCGTTTAGCAGCCTGAAGAAAATGCAGTAGCCACTTATGCCTGTCTTAACATTAGTTTTCTATGCAATTCGTTCTCATACAATTTGCATTCAAATAAAATTGTGGAAAAATGGAATTAAAAAGCAAGCTTTTTTTGTATAAGCTTAATTTCTTGAAATAAGCTCTGTGACACATGCACATATATATATGGAAACATACACACACTTACTTACGCATTCACGCATATGTATTTCTTGTTATTGTTAATACATACATTACACAGACGTTGAAAGTGCTTGTTTGAAAATGTCTTCCATGATCTGCATGCCAAAGTTTTTGAGGTAAGTCGAAATGTTCATTGTCGCTGAAAGATTTATCAGTGTGATAAGAAATTCGTGTGAGGAATATTATTGATAAGAGAATTGTGCAAATGTTAGAGTTCGTGAGTAACGTTCATCTTTGTAGTGTACAGAAGAATGAATTTGTAAGAGAATGGTAGTTGGACTTAATATTTTACATGACGTGCGTGGAAGGATTTCTTGTGCCAACTGGCGAAAAATACGGAGCAAATCGTTTAAATAGGCGTTCAAATATCCTTACGATTTGGCGGTAAAAATGTGGTTCACTTACCTTGATTCTGATTGGCTAGCTCAAGCCAATCAGCAAACAGCTTACCTTTATTCAAATATACAATGGTTACAACAAAATTTAATACATACATATGCGTGAATGGGTAAGTAAGTGTGTGTATGTTTCCATATATATGTGCATGTGTCACAGCTCTGTCAACTACTCTAAGCAAGTTATTCCACAAGTCCCTGATTTTTTAGATTTCTTAGAACATCCATATCTGCACTGGTTCGGATCCTAATATAAACAAACGTAAACAAATACAATATTGCGAAATCTTATGGAAAGTTACGAAATGGTATTAACCGACATATTTATTTAAATAATGTTCAAACAAATAAATTTAAATAAATATGTCGGTTAATATCATGCATATTTTCCTAACAAGATTTCACGAATATATAAATGTACTGTTTAATTATTAAAAAAATTCACTCAAATACGAGTATCCATTAAAAATAATGTTCAAACAAATAAATTTAAATAAATATGTCGGTTAATATCATGCATATTTTCCTAACAAGATTTCACGAATATATAAATGTACTGTTTAATTATAAAAAAAATTCACTCAAATACGAGTATCCATTAAAAATAATGTTCAAACAAATAAATTTAAATAAATACGAAAATGTTTTTAACTAAATCAGGATTGTAAAGTGGATGTCTAATGATTGTCTGTTTAGATCGTCGCAACAATTCCCCTTGCTTGATGAGAGGAATTGAAAGAGGCAGCGCCGTAGTATAAAAAATGACGTTCCCCACTACGATATCTGTTGGTCAAGTTTTCAGCTAATTTTCTTGAAACACTTCCGTAATAAGCAGGTTCTACATTATTGATCCCCCTTAAAAATTTATTAGCAAAATGCCCTCTCGATACCCGTGAAAACTATTTGCCAGAGCTGCTCCTTCCGTCCAGCTTGTTTTTACTTTGGCTCGACCCTCTCTAACTTTGAGTGACAATTGCATTCACTCGGATTTGTCTTTAGGATCGTACTGATAAAACTCCCTTTACAATTCACCTCAGAAACAACTTATATTTCTAGTGTCCGTTTATCAAACAAGAACATGTTTTCTCCAGTCTAACAGTTACGATATTTTTTCATGAAAATCCTACTTATTACATTTTGCTATTTGGCTTCTAAAGCTGATTCTTCGCTGGGGGTTCGCATTCATTTGCATCTGCTCTAAAAATTGCTTTGCTGAAGTAGCCCGCCATTTTACCGCTGTCGTATTTATATATTCGGAAACCTATTATTTAATAGCAAATCAGTCTCATGATATAAAAATTTACTGAATTCAGGGAAAGCTAAATATTGCAAGTGAGTATGTAAGCACTTACTTGGTTCGAGCATACGTAAATATTGGTCGTTATAACCGAGTTTGTAAACATTTACTTAGTAGGAATCCACTTCTGGTGGATTTTTACATCTCTACAAAGAATGGGGTTGGTGTAGTATACGCCCAGACGACAAGACAATCATGTCAAGAGGAACCGTCAAATAATCTTATATTGTTCTGAGCCGTTCTTAAAATAAACGAAAACAAATCGATTTTCGAATTATTTCTTCGCAAATATTGGCCTAAGACAGATGAAAGAGAAAAAAATGTGCGTTGTGGTACAGTAGATATCGGCTCGGAACGAGAAGCCGGGGAGTTGAGTTCGAATTCCAGTTGAATCCATTGTATTCACTTACGCGCAAATACCCTTGGGAAAGGTATTAATCCGTCTCTTCCTTCCAGTTATGGGTTAAATAGCAGGACTGATTAGGTTCTATAGCCTTGGTCGGCAACCAGTCTACCGCAGAAAGCAATGGCAACCTACTGCGGGATAATCTTCTGCCCAGTCAGTCATGTCTCTTTCGAGACATGATCGCCCAAGCGTGTATCACGTATGGCACTTAACTGACTGAATGAGTTTTATCTTCATATTCTACTCTCAATACAATGGTCCTGTGCCAAACTAAACTAATCTTCGTGAAAACTTTTGATTTTGCTAAAAAAAAAAAAAAACAGCAGAGAATTTACTGAAACATATTCATGGATAAATATAATTATTCTAGGTTAAAGTCAGAGCTCTGACTGAATATTTGTTTTGTAGATATTGCACATTTAGATCTTGTAAGTGTACCTCAACTTTATATATATATATATATATATATATGTGCGCACAAGAGAATATATGTAGACATCTATATATGAGTAGATGTGAATAGTTTTATGTATAATGTCTTAACTGAAAAAATCAAATAGTAATCTTCTCAAAAATATTTGTTTGCTTACAGGTTCTGACAGTTTGCTGACCCGCTTGGCCTTCGGCCCGCAAATTCGCGCCGCACTTGCCGAAATTGCCAAGGAAAATCACCGAACCAGAACCAACTCTTGAACTAAAGCACGTCTTCCTTCTTCTTCTTTTTTTTTTTTTTTCCTATATTTATAGATATGGGAATTCAGACGTTTATCCTACATTGACTGGCTAACGAGATAGATAGATAGATAGATAGATAGATAGATAGATAGATAGATAGATAGATGTAGATAAAGGGATGAGATAGATGAGATAGATAGATAGATAGATAGATAGATAGATAGATAGATAGATAGATAGATAGAAGATAGTGAACACACTGACATAGATAGATAGATAGATAGATAGATAGATAGATAGATAGATAGTGAACACACTGACATAGATAGATAGATAGATAGATAGATAGATAGATAGATAGATAGATAGATAGATAGATATGAAATACTTGTTCTCCTTTAATTAGCAAAAATATTCAACAGTCGAAGAATTCAAGGCAGCAACTTCATTTATTTTTTTAATCATTTCAATCAAAGGAAGGCGATAATGTCACTAAGACGCAGATGGGATGAAAGAACAAGAAGACGTTTTTGAGAAGAGGTGAGAAAAACGCAGTAAAAGTAACATGGTTCAAGAAAGTAGAAGACGGCAATTAGCATTACGTTTAAATTTTTGAAAATTTTAGTTGGTAGATAAAGAAATTGGAAAGGAGCTCCAGATTAGAAATGCGAGAAAAGAAACTGTTAAAATAGAAGTGTCTGTTGCATTTATATACGAATCTAGTAGCCCACTTAGATCCATACAGTTGACAAAAAGATAAGATAAAGGCTAATCATAATGATTTCTTTGGAAATCCTATAAAATCCTATATCTAAGCTTATTTATAAAAGGAACTTTGTGTGTGTGTCTGTGTGTGTGTGTGTGTGTGTGCGTGTGTCTGTTACCTATAGACTCCAAAACGGCTGAACCGATTTTCTTGAAAATTTACAGTTTTACTATAAGCGTCTGCGAGTGTTCTTAGCTAGGTTTTGTGTCTGGGTACCCCAGATAAATATCGAAAATCGATAACCGAAAAATCGAG
Source organism: Ascarosepion bandense (assembly GCA_037127315.1). Classification (NCBI taxonomy): domain Eukaryota; kingdom Metazoa; phylum Mollusca; class Cephalopoda; order Sepiida; family Sepiidae; genus Ascarosepion; species Ascarosepion bandense. The sequence continues at coordinate 9,642,029 of JBBBDQ010000738.1, forward strand.
TTATAGGAGGAGTGGTCCGATTTAAATCAAATTTGATACACTCATAGACAGAGACATAAGAAACGACATTCAGAAGTTTCAAGGTTACAGTTCTTACAATAGTGCAGAAAATCTATAATATATATATATATATATATATATATATATAAGCAAGATGTTTGTGTGTGTGTCTGTTTGTCTGTTTATCTGCCTGTATGTCTGTATTTTTTTACAGCCCTTTTATTTTAGATTTTGATTCGGGTTTGGCTCTAAGTAGGTATAATTGTAGTTCTTAGTCTCAGCCATGATACCATTTACTCAGAGGACTTATTTAGCATTCAAAATTCAGTTTACGACGAAAAAACTTATTTGATATCGATACCAGGAAATCAAAATTTGACTTACATCCATTCATTTTTCTTTCAGTCTACGGTTTCGCTTTAACTGGAAATAACTATTGCTTTTTAGTCTTTCGTGCCAAAGTCCAAAGAGTCTGCGCTCCAGGACCATGGATTAGTTTTAAAGCTTTCATTACACCCGAGCAACGCCTGGCTATACTGCTAGTATTTCCTATAAATGATAGAGGGAAGCCACATCTAGTCGGTGAGGCAGTGGCTGAAGTCGAGATGCCAGATCAGAATTGATTACATTGCGGACTCTTTTGTAAGTTTTTTCAAGGTATACAGCGGGAACACCAGAATAAATATTAGATTTATAAATGTGCCAGATAGATTCTGACAAGATTTCCTGACAGGACATAGTGAATCAATTTTCTTAGCAATAGAACTAGCAAATGATTCAATATCAGTTAGTTAAGTGCCATACGTGATAGACATTTGGGCGATCATGTCTCGAAAGAGATATGACTGACTGGGCAGAAGATTATCCCGCAGTAGGTTGCCATTGCTTTCTGCGGTAGATTGGTTGCCGACCAAGGCTACAGAACCCAATCTGTCCTGTTATTTAACCCATAACTGGAGGGAAGTGACGGATTAATACTTTTCCCTAGGGTATTTGCGCGTAAGTGAATACAAAGAATTCAACTGGAATTCGAACTCGGCTCGCCGATTTATGAGTCTATATTCTTACCGACCAACTAGCGGCTGTACAACTACTCAACGGTATTTAGTCACCTTCCCACTTAAGACGAGATGTGACAAAAGGTCTTTTTAATGTGGGTCTTCCCGGCCATATAGCCAGGCCAAAAAATATCTGTCTATTTTTCCCCCAGTCGTGATTCTACCCTTCGGCGGAACTACGACTGGGTTAGTGCTCTTCGCCCGAAGGCAGAGACCGCTCTCAACCCGAAAGCGGAGAGCTGACAGTGTCAATAGTAGAGTACAAATACTCAACTATTGACACTGTCAGCGCTCTGTATAGGCAGGATTATATGTACACATTAGACGAGTCCATTCTTGTATCCCAGAAAGGGTTGATCCCCAACACTATTAGAAAACGACGTAAACGTATCATCAACGTAGCGAAAGTAACAATAGGAAGAGTTCTTTTCACATTTGAATAATGTCCACCGTTCGTTAAAATATACTATGGATGTAGAAAAGAACAATCGGTTACCTTTCCTGAAGGTTCTAGTAGAAAGAACAGTTTCATGCCTTCTCACTAGTGTTTACCATAAACACACTTTCTCTGGGCTTTACTTAAATTGGGACTCTTTTGCTCCCAGAACCAGAAAAATTAATCTTATTAGCTGTCTTACCCATCGGGCTCCGATGTTATGTTCTAAGTAGAAACTCGATGCTGAGCTAAAGAAAATTAAACCTATTTCTGATGAATGGCTATCCCGAATGTGTTATTACATCTGCCATTGAACGAAAAATTGCTAAGTTCAATGAAATTAAGATCTATGGGCCATCTAAATCTCCTGCATATATGTCAGACTACTGTGGACTGATCCCGTTAGTCAGACATACGCCGATAAAATTTCTATTTTCATTAAGCGGTGTTTCAGTGCCGTTATGGTCAGGAGCATTTTTCCAACTAGAAGGGTTTTACCTCCTTTCAGTAAGGATGTTTTGCCTGCCCGTCAACGCAATTTAGTTGTATATCAATAAAATTGTCGATGCGAGGTCGACTATCTCGGTAAAACCATCGAGAGGTTAAAAGTTAGAATCGCCCAACATATCCCGGGCCAAGTGAGCCGATGACATCCGGGTGTTCGCAAACTCATGCCTCCGCAATTGGCGAGCATTTATTTAATTCTACTGCTTGCAGGACAAGATATTCTCCTGAATTTTTCTGTGTATTCCACAGGGGACGGAATAGATTCCACTTGAATATATTGGAGTCTGTTATTATTAACATTGCAGAGACCTGCCTTGTGCATGCAGCAAGAATTAAAACACAACTCAGCCCTTTTCAGAGAAGCCATTACCTAACTAACGGAGGATATTTTTCCCACTTCCCTTATCCTTTAATTAGTTTGCGTTTTAACTTCAGTCGTTAATAAAAAAAAAAATTTTTTCTGATGAAGCGTTGGTCAAAAGGGGCCTAAAATTTTAAACCTCGAGAACCCAGTCATGGCTGAATCCCGTTTTATTAATAAAATATGATCCGTTTTCAAGTGCAATATATATATATATATATGACCTATAACAGGGTGCGATGAGTAAATTTTCACAATTTTATAATTTAATTTTCAGCATGCGCGTTCTGTATTTTTGATTTGGTCGACTGCACAGAATAGTAGGGTCAGTCAGGCACTGTCTGTGAGAAAAAAGAGCTCCATCACGCAATTCACTCTACCAGAAATTTAGAAATGATATGCTGTACTGCTTGGCATGCGCACCGGAAGCCTCAACACGAACATTTCAGAGTGTCTGGGTGTCAATCTGAAGACAGTTCTGAATATTCAGAAAGATATATCTAGTCAACATCATGGTGTTTGAATTGATCACTAGTAGTGTCGACATTGTTCTTCGATTCATATTCCCGCAAGGCCTCAGAGGAGGTATTTCTACCCTGTGTCAAGAGGGCGGCTGCTACGTTCCCTATGACTGGAAACAGGACTCTGCACCATGTCAAACAAGTAGGAGAACTCAGTCATAGCTGTCAGATAATTTCTGCGGTCAAATCATCCCATATACAAGTCCTACTAATTAACCCATAGCTGGGAGAGAAGATGTTGATTAACGCCTTTCTCAACGGTATTTTCTCATAGATTAATATAACAAACGGACACTGGAATTAGAACTCGACTGACCAATTTACAATTTCAAACTGTTATCCATTACATCACCCTCACTTACAAGCTCACATCACCTGGTATTTCCAAGCGTTCACCCATTAGGTACTGACTAGGTTTGGCGTTGCTTAACTTCACAAATTGTACGCAACTGATTTTTTGACAGGGTATAGCCGTAAGGTGCTATGGGCAAATTGTAGTCATTTTATATTTTTAATTTCGCGTATTCACCTTGTTTATTTTTATCTTGTCGACTGTACAGTATAGTAGGGTCAGTTGGGCACGGTCTTCACCATGACGCAATTCACTTTGCCAAAAATTTTGAAACAGCATGCTATTCTGCTTGGCATTCGGGATATTTCAAAGTATCTGGATGTAAATGTGAGGACAGTCCAGAGAATTCGTAAAAAATTGGATGATATATCCAGTCAACATCATGGTGTTTGAAATAATCATCTAGTGAAGGAGACCTTATATCTACGTTCATCTTTCAACAGGGCCTCAGACTCAACACGGAATCCTACATCAAATGCCTCTAGGAGATAGTGCTGCCCTTGATCAAGTGGGTGGCTACTGGAAAACATATATTTGGCAACACGACTCAACACCAAGCCACAAAAACAGGAGAACACCGTCATGGCTGTTAGACAATTACTGGAATCACATCAACCTTTACATATGGTCACTTAACTCCTCAGACAACAACCCCTTGATTATTATGCGTAGCATGCAGTTGTGTGAGAGACCAAAAATCTCCATAATGATGAACTGAAAGCAAGGATTATGACAACACTCACCAACTAAAACATGGAGACTGTTCAGAACAGATGCAGATTCCGAAATAGTCTAGAGGTTAAGGTTGAAGCCAATGGCTATTTCATTGAATAAATTTACTCTTTCTTATTTCAAGATATTTCTATGTAATTTTGGTAAAAATATCTGTTGAAATAAAATGTCAGTGTTATTTTATTTTATTTATTTATTTATTTATTTTTTTTTTTTTTTGCGCAATTTAGACGAAAATTCATACATCGCACTCTGTGCAATTAGCATTGTACACCTTGTTTTTTTTTGTTTTTTTTGCCATTCAAAAAAATAACTCACATATAACATGCCAGGCATGTTTAATAACTGAACATTCTGGTGTCAGAAAATATAACTTAAATAAGTTAAATCAAATTATTTAAATCATGGTATTTTTGCAAACAATATGCAGAGGGAATATCGAGACATTTTCATTTCTAAAAAGAGTATCAGCAGGTTGTTGAAGTTTGCAAGTACTCTCAATAGAGAGTTCATGCAAACCTCATATATATATATATATATATATATATATATATATATATATATATATTGTATGATTGAATTATGAACCAGCACTCACATTGTAGAATTATATATATATATATATATATATATATATATATATAATGTGAGTGCTGGTTCATAATTCAATAATACAATATATATATATATATATATATATATATATATATATATATTAATTAATAAATATATATTTATTAATAAATATATAGATATATATTAATTAATAAATATATAATAATATATATAATATATATATTATTATTATATTATATATTATATATATAATATATAATATATAATGTGAGTGTTTTTTGATAATTCAATAATACAATTTTATATGATATATATATATATATATATATATATATATATATATATAGTCATCCGCAGACAGATCTGTTTCGCTGTATCACAGCTCATCAGTACAGTTAGACTCCGATTGCTTTTAACCTAGGATTGAAACCCGACCGATTTGGCGTTAGTCGGTGATTCTACCTCTGTGCTATGGGCGCTAGGTAGAAGAAGGCACACTTTTTAGCGTGTATATTATCATTATACACGCCCAAATGCCAGAGTGCTATAATTCATTACTGAATGAGCGATATAATTGTGTATTTCGGCAGCACTCCCTCTTTATACAAGCTTCATTACGAACGACTGACAAAGTACTGCGCTTAAGGTTTGCATTTATTTAATATTGTGTTCTTAAAATAAATTATGTAAAAATTTTCTAAATGTCCTGCATGTCCGAACGATTTCTGTTATACTCTTAGCCATTATCAAATATGGTTTCATTTTTACTTTTAACTGAATGTATGGCTTGTTTTATATATGTATCTAGAGTTATAGGAACGATTTATGTCAGTACATTGTGACCGTGCTCACAGTTGATATTATTGAGTTTTGGCTTTTTCTTTTTTTTTTTTTAATAACTAGCAGTATAGCCCGGCGTTGCTTTAAAACTAATCCATGGTCCTGGAGCTCAGACACTGTGGACGTTGGCAAGAAAGACTAAAAAGCAATTGTTGTATCCAGTTAAAGCGAAACCGTAGACTGAAAGAAAAATGAATGGATGTAAGTCAAATTTTGATTTCCTGGTATCGATATCAAATAAGTTTTTTACGTCGTAAACTGAATTTTGAAGGTTAAATAAGTCCTCTAAATAAATGGTATCATGGCTGAGACTAAGAACTACAATTATACCTACTTAGAGCCAAACCCGAAACAAAAACTAAAATAAAAGGGTTGAAAAAATACAGACATACAGGCAGATAAACACACACACACAAGCATCTTGCCGTTTATATATATATATATATATATATATATATATATATATATATATATATATTATCGATTTTCTGCACTATTGTAAGAACTGCAACTTTGAAACTTCTGAATATCGTTTCTTCTGTCTTTGTCTATGAGTGTATGAACTTTGATTAAAATCGGACAACTCCTTCTATAACCCGATTTTTTCGGTTATCGATTTTCGATATTTATCGGGGGTACCTCAACACAAAACCTAGCTAAAAACACTCGCAGACGCTTATAGTACAACTGTGTAAATTTTCAAGAAAATCGATTCAGCCGTTTCGGAGTCTATAGGTAACAGACACACACACACACACAGACATAAACACACACAGACAAAGTTCCATTTATAAATAAGTTTAGATGCTTCCATTACTTTTCGCCTATTATACAGCGACTGTATAAACGTGGAATAATTACTGCTTAATTTTGAAATATAAATATAACTAAAGGTCAGCTTACACACAGTTTGATTAGAGATTTGTTAAATGGACATGCAATTTGTATATTCATCAGTTACTAAAGAAAACTTACGGTAGATATTTGTAGATAAGTCGAGATTTTTAGAACAAAAATCTACAAAGGATACTGAAGCTGAAAAGTTTTCGGCTTTGCTTACTTTCCAAAATATAACAAATGGCAAATATCATATTTCTTAAGGACTTAATCGATTAATCGGTAGGCTGAAATATGGGCCTGAGGGGAAAGGTAAGTAGCGGTTATTGGCTTCAAATATTCAACAAAGTGTACCTTAAATACTCGTGCATCCGTCGATATTTTAAGTCTTGTGGCTATTATACACTGATTATCTAAAAATAGTTTCCCTTTCTTTTTTGTCTCATTATCGGCTCGGAACGAGAAATCGGGGAGCCGGGTTCGAATTCCAGTTGAATTCCTTGCATTTACTTACACGCAAATACCCTTGGGAAAGGTATTAGTCCGTTTCTTCCTTCCAGTTATGGGTTAAATAACAGGATAGATTGGGTTCTATAGCATTGACTGGCAACCAGTCAACCGCAGAATGTAATGGCAACCTACTGTGGGATAATCTTCTGCCCAGTAGTTTATGTCTTGAAAGAGGCATGATTACCCAAGCGTGTATCACTTATGGCACTTAAATGACTTAATTTGTTTGCATGTTATTTTTTTCGGCCCATGTAAAAGTTTTTAGAAAAGATTCTATTACAAAACTGATTTGTTCTTCAGCACGTAACTGTTGACCTTACTATTGAGTGAATGCCATTGATTCAAAGTCACCTTCCACCTCTTCATGAAATAGGAAAATATGGAAGGATACCTGAAAGGTCTAAGGTCATTGCGGACCAGTCAATATTTCCTATAGTAGGAAAAGGCCTTTCAAGTATTTTTCAATCTCTAACAGAGAAAGAATTAGAAAGCATAGTAACATCCTACAGAAGGTAGATTAAGAGAGTGACAAGAAAGAACTACAAATAAACTGCAAGAAAACAGAATGTATGGTCATCAGCAAAAAGGGCAGCCCAAATTGCCGAATACAGGTCGGGGATACTAAAATCAAGCAGGTACAAAAATTTAAATACCTGGGAAGTGTTATAACAGAAGACGGAAAGTGCGACATAGAGATCCAAAGGCGGATTGGCATGGCGAAGGAAGAATTCCAGAAGTTGAGTAAAGTATTAAGAAACAGGACAATTTTGCTAAAAACAAAGAAGAGAGTACTGGATTGCTATGAGATGTCAGTTCTTCAATATGGCAGTGAATGCTGAACAATATCATCGAAGATGAAGGAAAAACTTTAAGCAACTGAAATGTGGTTCTACAAAAGGATGCTGCGAATATCATGGATCGAACAGGTTTTGGAAATGATGGAAACGAAAAGGAAATTAATACTGCGCATCAGGAAGAAACAGCTGAAGTTCCTGGGACATGCAATGAGAAAAGAGGGCTTGGAGAACTTGATACTAACAGGCCAGATAGAGGGAAAAAGAGACAAGGGAAAGCAGCGGATTGTATATTTGAAGGACCTGAGCAGGTGGTTGACAGAACGGGGTTTGCGAGACGTTACAGGAGAAGACGTGGAAAGCCATGATCGCCGACGTCCTGAAAGTACAGGGCATATAGAAGAAGTAAATAAAAAGCATCGGTGGGGAGAATCAAATATTTGCATTTTAAGAGTGACCAAGGTGAAACAAAACTAGAATCACAAGCATGGTAATTGGTGCATTAAGAATCTCTACACTGTAGGATGGCAGTTGTAACAAAAGCAGTAATAGCCAAGGGACATAAAATGGTGATCAGTGTGCGAAAAGAACACACGTTTATAAGTAATCCTTCACCGTCACATCAGATGACACAGTCATTATTCTCATTCCAGAGCACTTAAGGAAGATGTTAGTTACGCTTCCTATCTCAAATGAATGGATCAGGTAAAATAATCTCCCTATTCAAATTTAAAGGAAAATGTTAAATACGCCCTCCTATCCAAATTGAAAGAATGTGTATGATACTCTCCTTATCTAGGAAAGGCTGCTTGCATTAGCAACATCTCATCTGTAATGGTTACTCATTTATTTGTAAGAATGCAACGTCTCATCCATAGGGAGGGCATTTGTAGTAAAGTGGACGAGCATTTTCACCTGGATCTTCAAGGAGTACTTCACATGAACAGGTTTAATGCGCCTTTTTTAGGTTACCTATTGTTAAGTTGAGTAACACCTGTTCATGTGAAGTACTCCTTGAAGATCCAGGTGAAAATGCTCGTCCACTTTACTACAAATACCATCCCTATGGATGAGACGTTGCATTCTTACAAATAAATGAGTAACCATTACAGATGAGATGTTGCCAATGCAAGTAGCCTTTCCTAGATAAGGAGAGTATCATACACATTCTTTCAATTTGGATAGGAGGGCGTATTTAACATTTTCCCTTAAATTTGAATAGAGAGATTATTTTACCTGATCCATTCATTTGAGATAGGAAGCGTAACTAACATTTTCATTTCAATTTAAATAGAGTGAATATCTTAACCTTTTCAGCCATTTTACATAGAAAAATATTTTACCTGTTCCTTTCAATTTGAATAAGGAGAGTAGCTTACCAGTTCGCTTCAAATTGGAGACATTATCTTACCTGCTCCCATGAATTTGGATAGGGAGCGTAACTAACATCTTCCTTTCAATTTGGAAATAGGGAGAATCTCGCTTATTCATTTTAGTTTTGATAAGGAAGCCATCTCGCATATTCTCTTGTTTGGATAGGATGTGCATTTTAACTATTCCCTTCAATTTGAATAGAGAGTATCTTTTTCTCACTTCCCTTCAGTTTTGATAGGGAGCATATATTAACTACTCCCTTTAATTTCGGCAGGGAGCATATTTCCCCTATTCCATTTAATTTAGATAATGAAAGTATCTTATATTTTCCAGCTATTTTGGATAGAGAGAGTATCTTAGCTATTCCATTCAGTTTGAATAAAGAAAGTAATCTTACCTCTTGTCTTCAATTTGGATAGGGAGCGTCTCTTAACTCTTCTCTTTAATTTGTATAGGGAGTGTATTTTAACTGTTCCCTCTAATGAATCCAAGACACTCCACTTCTGCTGCAGTAAAGTATTAACCCTTCAACTCTGGTGAGTCTCAAGACTCGTTGTGATATTGAGCCAATCTTAGTTATAGTTCATGTATTCCACAGGGGCTACATACGATTTTGAATTTAGATGTGTCCTTCTCCTAGACTGGCTGCCAACTACGGCTATAGATTCCAGACAGCCGTGCTATTTAATCCATTTTTGAGAAAGCGAATTTAACGATTACGTGCTGGATTTGAACTCGTCTCGTCGACTGCTGTTTTCGAGCTTCTTAACCATTACACTAACTACACTTCCAAGAAACATCAAGTTGCCAATAAAAAAAAACTAATACCGGCTGAAAATCTGGTGCTGACAACTTTCAACCGAAAGTGTGGCATCATAGTTCCTCACGAATCCCCTTACGGTGCACATGCCGGTAAAATCCGCATCAATGACCAGGTCTTTTTCTACTCCACAGCAGAATATGCCTAACCAGTGTAGAGTAGATCACAAAACGCAATAATATGCAAAGAAAATCAACACCAGGAAAGGCTCGGTTGGCAACACTGGATGGGTATAATACAGCGACTCGATAAGAAGATCGTATTTTTTAAATTTGGGAACATTTTCATGTATTCCTCCACCTGCGTGAAACTGCTTGAGTAATCCACTGAGTGCCCCTAACAGCTGTCGGTAGTTGTAGCCAACCTCCAGAAATGAGGATATGCCACCGACTGCCAATGTTGGCAATCACACACTATAGAAAATCTAATTTGCCCCAGTCTTGATGATCCATACATACTTAACGACCTTGAAAGCTTAACACCACAGGCCAGGCTCTGTGGACCACACTCGATGGCTGTGATGTAGCTACTCGATAAGAAGACCCTCAGGTACTCTGCTACGCAAGTAATTCGAATTTACTTAGTTTGATCGTAGATCCAACTGACCGTTAATCTTATCCGATAAACCAGTATCAGGAAAAAGGCTAAAGCAATAGCTGAAGCTCGACTGATGCAATAAAAGAAAAACTTTTATATTTATTAAATTTTCAACCAAGTCTGTCCTTGAGGATGTTGACATCGTTAGTGATTTTTCTTTGTGACTAAATTTGCTCATCTAAACAGAATTTCAACCAACTTCTTAACATTCCTTTCTGCGAGGTCTTACAGCCTATCACGTTGAATACACCGGTTCTCGCTCGATCACCGAGGTTGAGCCTGGTCAGTACTTAGATGGGTGACCGCTTGGGAATATCAGGTGCTGTAAGCGTATAGTGACGGATGTGCGTTGTGGTGCAGTGGATATCAGCTTGGAAAGAGAAATCGGTGAGCCGAGTTCGAATTCCAGTTGAATACTCTGAATTCACTTAAGCACTTGTACCATTGGGAAAGGTATTAATCCGCTCCTTCCCTCCAGTTATGGGTTAAATAACAAGGGTAGGACTTGGGGACCCTGCCCTTAAAACAAATCCCAATGAATCTTGATACTCGAAAAGAATGTGTTACGAGACTCAAAAACTTATAAAAAATAAATAAATTGTTGAAAGAAAAGGTATTACCGGCAATAAATAAATAAAGTTTAGTTGGCAATAAATGACCCGCCGAGTTGTTGATATGCCAGTCTACCGCAGGAAGTACTAGCAGCCTACTGTGGGAAAATCTTCTGTCCAGTCAGTCTCTTTTCTTTGGAGACATGATCACCCAAGTGTGAATCACACATGACACTTAACCGGCTGACTGCGGTTTGGGCACCTTTGCTAGAACCTTTTACAACTGAGAAGTGAGTTCGATCCTCGCTGGGTATCCAATACTTTGGACCTTATACCACATCTAAGCGGCACTTAGAAAATCAACTCGTTAAGTAGGTTACACGTTGCTTTCCCTTCTGCTCTTGCCTTCAATATGTTCTATGAGTGTTAAGTTCTCTAGGCACTTTTTCCTCATTGCATGTCCAAGACATTTCAACTGTCTTCTTCTAATTGTAAGTATACATTCCCTTGTGGTTCTTATTTTTCTTTAAAATATCATCGTTGCTCACATACTCTATGATATTCTTAATTATAACCATGGTATTTAAAGATTCCACATTTTTGTAAAATTGTATCTCGTATTGGATTGTTTGTATGTTTATATCTAATCAAACATACATTCTAAATTCTGCAAAAAATTCAGGTTTTCTCATACAAGAACATATAAAAAAAATATTAGGTTAGTTCATAAATAATTTTTGTTTTTCTCAAGTAAATTCTTCAAAACTATAAAGTACAATTAAGTTACAATTTATTCAACTCACCATTATTTTCAATGACTTCTTGCTATTTATCAGGCAGTTTTTTTTTTGGGGGGGGGGGGTACTTTTGAATGAATTTCTGCAGGTGTTGACGTGAAAATATTTTCGACTTGAATATGATTTTCCTCATAAAAAGCTTTCTCGCATCAAAGCGTTTTGAAACTTATGATGTAAGGTCATAATTGTTTGGTGCATCTTAAATATTGTTATGAACGTATTAATGTGCGTTTCATTTCACTGCATTTTATGAGCCCTGAATGAATATCCCAACGATCCTACTACATTCACAACGTTACCTTTCTTCACTGAAATTCAATGTTTGTAGCCATTTTTAGAGATTCATCCTTGCTAATCTAATGCTTTTTTAGCTGAACATTGTCATTGTAGTCCCATTTTTTTATCACTTGTTATGATATACAGGGTGGGGCAGAGCAACTTGCTTATTTGAAAGCCGACCAAAACTTCCAACTTAAGAGTATGATTAACTCAGTGTATTGAGCAGAATGGTATATCTGCATTACTTTTGTTTTATTTGTTATTCCAAATAAGCAAGTTGATTTAAATCCTGATTTAAGTTATGATGATACAGTCATCATTACATTTGGATCCTAAAAATCTTGACAAGGGGAGCAAGGAAAGAGACGGATTAATACCTTTCCCAAGGGTATTTGTGTGTAAGTGAATGCACAAATACCCTTGGGGAAAGTATTAATCCATCTCTTACCTCCAGTTATGTGCCATACGTGAGACACGCTTGGGCGATCATCTCGAAAGAGACATAACTGGCCAAGAGATTATCCCACAGTAGGTTGCCATTACTTTCTGCCGTAGACTAGTTGCCGACCAAAGCTATAGAACCCAATCTGTCCCATTATTTAACCAATAACTGGAGGAAAGAGACGGATTTATACCTTTCCCAAGGGTATTGGTGCGTAAGTGAATGCAAGGAATTAAGCTAGAATTCGAACTCAGCTCCCCGATTTGTCGTTCCGAGTCGATATCCACTGCTCTACAGCGCATATCCCTGCACTACAAAGCACAAAACGTAAAAAGTGGGTAACCAGCTACCTTGGCAGAATGAAGACTCTAAAACGAATATCCAGTTCTTGGCCAGTTATGTCTCTTTCGAGATGATCGCCCAAGCGTGTCTTACGTATAGTGGCTGGATCCTCCACATGCACCCCACACACACACTTTTAAAAGCTTCAAAATTTTTTTGAAACAGATCGGTCTCTGATTTTGGTAAGAACGTATTGACGTTAGATTTGATTTTGTTTTGAAATTAACCTCTCTTTTGTTCCAACAGCTTCACACTAGAAAAGAAGGCAAGAACAGATTAGAACTCCACTGCCATGAAAATGTTAATATGAATAGATAAGTGCATATTAATGACAATTCCTTAAATAAGAAAAATCAAGCAGGCACTAAGTAGGAGTTTATACAATTTAGAGGTAATATACAGGTACTCAAATCCTTTACTATCATAAAAACACTTTGTAAGTAGGTATAGCTCTATAAACCGAAAATTTAGTAGCTTTTACAACACAGAGTATTTGATGTCAAAAAATACTATATTCTGTGTCTACTACCAGTGGCGATTCTACAAGGACGGCAAAAGAGGCCAAGGCCCACTCAGAATTTTGGATGGATCCTCCACATGCACCCCCCACAAACTTTTAAAAGCTTCAAAATTTTTTGAAACAGATCAGATCACTGCCATGAATGGAAAATTTTTTCTGTTTAGTTTAGTGAAGTAACATATTTATTCTCAAATACATTAAGTTTTGTATATGTTAGTGGTGTAGTAAGAAAATGAAGACGCTATTTGAGTTTGACCCTTTTCCTCAGAAAAATCTCGGGCCCCTAAGTGACCCTACTCTACTATAAGTTATGAAATAATGTTTCAGACACTCAGATTTGTATAGAGCACACTTTATCAAGATACCTAACAGATAATCAACCTATTCCATAGATTTAACGATTATATTTTTTTTTAATCATATCACCCCAAGCAAGGCGCAGGGGGCTACGTAAGGGTAAAAAGAATAGAAAAGAGAAAGCCGGAAACCACATCCTAAACAGGGAACAAGGGATGAGCCTCTTCACCTGTTCAATAGACGTGGGTGGAGTGTGAACCGGGCCATAGTTTAGTCTATCTACTCCAATTGAAAAAAAAAAGAAAAAAAAAGAGTGAAAAGATTGGAAAAGAGAAAACCGGAAACCGCATCCTAAACAGGAAACAAGGGATGAGCCTCTTCACCTGTTCAATAGACGTGGGTGGAGTGTGAACCGGGCCATAGTTTAGTCTATCTACTCCAATTGAAAAAAAATTTAAAAAAGAGTGAAAAGTTTGGAAAAGAGAAAACCGGAAACCGCATCTTAAACAGGAAACAAGGGATGAGCCTCTTCACCTGTTCAATAGATGCGGGTGGAGTGTGAACCGGGCGATAGTTTAGTTTAGTCTATCTACTCCAATTGAAAAAAAAAAGAAAAAAGAAAAGAGTAAAAGATTGGAAAAGAGAAAACCGGAAACCGCATCCTAAACAGGAAACAAGGGATGAGCTTCTTCACCTGTTCAATATATGTGGGTGGTGTGTGAACCGGGCGATAGTTTAGTTTAGTCTATCTACTCCAATTATTTGCTTATTCCAAAATATAAGTGAATCCATTAAAAACGAACCCTCATATTTCTATTTTATAACGGGAGACAGCTTTTTCCCCCAAAATCAACTAAATGTGTCACAATAAAAGAAAGTTTATCTTTTCAACCACAATGAGCATGAGAGGAAACAAGTCTTTTTGGCTACAATCTGCATGAGATGAAACTCGTCTTTTTAACCACAATATGCATTATAGGGAACTCGTGTTTTATTCGCCACAGATTGCATGGGAGGAAGCTCAAATGTTTTTAACCACAATATGCATTATAGGGAACTCGTGTTTTATTCGCCACAGATTGCATGGGAGGAAGCTCAAATGTTTTTAACCACTATATGCATTATAGGGAACTCGTGTTTTATTCGCCACAGATTGCATGGGAGGAAGCTCAAATGTTTTTAACCACAATATGCATTATAGGGAACTCGTGTTTTATTCGCCACAGATTGCATGGGAGGAAGCTCAAATGTTTTTAACCACAATATGCATTATAGGGAACTCGTGTTTTATTCGCCACAGATTGCATGGGAGGAAGCTCAAATGTTTTTAACCACAATATGCATTATAGGGAACTCGTGTTTTATTCGCCACAGATTGCATGGGAGGAAGCTCAAATGTTTTTAACCACAATATGCATTATAGGGAACTCGTGTTTTATTCGCCACAGATTGCATGGGAGGAAGCTCAAATATTTTTAACCACAATACGTACGAGATTAAACACAAATCTTTTCGCAACAAGGAGCATAAGTACCTCATGTCTTTTTTGCCACAACGTGCATGAACGAAAACTCAAGACTTTTTTGTCCACAACATGCATGAAAATAATCCGAGTCTTTTTAACCACAGCTTGCATGAAAGGATCCCCATGGTATTTAAATGATAGAGAAACCGCATTAAAATAAACATGGATTGTGATGTCTTCATCTGCTAGCAGAATGTGAGGAGTTTTCGATGAGAGGTATCCAACTTTATGTTTTCTTGTGTATTTTTGTAAGCAAATA
The DNA here is from genome assembly GCA_037127315.1 of Ascarosepion bandense. Lineage (NCBI taxonomy): Eukaryota > Metazoa > Mollusca > Cephalopoda > Sepiida > Sepiidae > Ascarosepion > Ascarosepion bandense. The sequence goes on from JBBBDQ010000738.1 coordinate 9,657,356, forward strand.
TATAACCGGTCATTACCGAATGGGTGAACATTTGAGAATCTAATGAGGAAAATGTCTTCGAAACTCAACCAATCCCGTTAAATACACTGTGTCCAATCCATCTCAGTGAAACTAAAAAGTTCTGTTTAGCAAAGATGCAGCCAAAATACGGCTGTAAAATTCCGTAGAAAATGGCACTGTTGTCAAGCATCGATAAGTTGCTATCTACGAATCAGACTTATTCAACTTCTATTTTCCATTTGATATCTTTTATTTTCATCTTATGGGTATTTTTCTTGTCTCCTTTCATTGTTTCCTCTCCGTTACTCTATTTTCCTTCAAGCCATCAAATCTCAAATCCTGACGGGTTAAATAAGATCATTTCAACCTGAAAAAATATCAATAGTTTTTGGAAAGACGCTTGTTTGTGTGACGGATCTGCGAATCAACCATTTTGAAATCAAAAAATAGAAATCGAAAAAGATCAAATAAAAATGACATAAACGCAATGTGCGCATGCGCCTTTGAGCCTTCACTTACGAATATTTCGGTTGGAAAAAAAACGGTGGGGGGTTAGATATAGGTAAAATGCACAAGACAGTTTCGAGAAAATACTTTTTCTTTCCATTTTTTGGTTTTTTTAATCCAGCATACCAAAGAAAGACCCCGTGTGACATGTGGATATCAGAAGGCGAACACTCGAGTCATCAAGGGAGATAAGCGATGTGCTGGGACTTGATGACCCTTGACTGTCAGTTTGGGGCAGCCGACAGCAGCAACATCGGCCGCGCGACTAGAGAACAGCTGCGAGAGGAGACGAGTCTTTCTGTCAAGCAGTTTTCTTTTTTTTTTCTTTCCTTTTTTGTTGTTGTTGTTGTTGTTGTTGTTGTTATTTTTTGTTTGTTCTTTTGCTAATACTTTATTTTTACCACTTCGTTTTTTTATGTATTTTATTTATTTATTTTTTTTTTTTTTGCTTTGTTTCTCCAGTTCTTTCTAAATTCTTTTCTTTTGTCGTTTTATTTCGTCATTTTTTTCTTTTATTCCTTCTTACTATTACTTAATTTTTTCTTCTTTTCCATTTTTTTATTTTTGCAGATCATTCCATCTATTTAAAAAATATCTTCATTTTCTTTATTGAAAATTATATCCTTTCTTTATTCGTTTTAAATTTACCTTTTCGTTTTTTGTTTTGTTTTGTTTTTTCCTTTCATTCTTTCTTTACAATTTTATTTCTTATTCTTTTATTTTCCATACCTCTCTCTCTCTCTCACTCTCTCTCTCTCTCTCTCTCTCTCTCTCTCTCTCTCTCTTCATTCCTTCCCTTTTTCTTACTTGCCTGCTTTCTTTTTCTATTGCTTATTTTCAATTATTGCTTTATTCTTTTCCTCCGTATATCTTTAGCGTCTCAATTTTTTTTCTTTATCCCATTTTTTTCACTTGTTTTTCTTCTGCCATTTCTTTTCTTTCTTAATTCCAGATTCCTTCTTTTTTTTTCTTTTTTACTCCTTCAGCCAAACTCTTTTGCCCTTCTTTCCTGCCTCTTTCGCCATCTAGATATCTACCACCACGCTCTCACTTTCTCCTCATACTGACACAAATAATAACCTTAAATCGCAAGGGGCATTCGTCAATTCAATACTACGTCACTCTGGCCAACAAACCTCATCTTAAAATCATATTACGGTGACAATCATGGCCTCTCCAGGGACACGGGTCGGCTTCGTCTCCCGCGAGCATTCTGTTTATTTTAATTTCATGCCCTTTAAGCGCGGAATAAACAAATGATCTGACATGGTAGAATCTCGGTGACGATTACGACCAACTTCGGGTGGACAGACTTGGTCAGAAACGAAACGATCCCCTATCCTGTCTTCGTGGTAACATTCACTCTTTCTTTCTCTCAGAATATCATTTATTCGTTTCTTTTACTTTTTAAAATATATATTCCTTGTTTTGTTTTGTTTTTTTTGTTTTTGTTTTTTTTTTATCTACAATGAATAACTACAGAATCTTAATTCTTTCTTCTTCGTTCTTTAAAATTTATTCTTTCTTTCTTCTATGTGTTACGATCCAACCCACCTACTCCCCTCTCTCTCTCTCTCTCTCTCTCTCTCTTCTGTAGAGATACACTATGTGTTACGATCCAACCCACCTCCCACCTCTCCCCTCTCTCTCTCTCTCTCTCTCTCTCTGTAGAGATACACTATGTGTTACGATCCAACCCACCTACTTCCCCCCCCCCTCTCTCTCTCTCTCTCTCTCTCTGTAGAGATACACTATGTGTTACGATCCAACCCACCTACTCCCCTCTCTCTCTTCTCTCTCTCTCTCTCTCTCTCTGTAGAGATACACTATGTGTTACGATCCAACCCACCTACTCCCCTCTCTCTCTCTCTCTCTCTCTCTGTAGATACACTATGTGTTACGATCCAACCCACCTACCTCTCTCTCTCTCTCTCTCTCTCTCTCTCTCTCTCTCTCTCTCTCTCTCTCTTTCTGTAGAGATACACTACGCATAGGTTCATAAAATTTCCTAAGGTGGGGAAAAACATATTTTACGCAAAAAAAATAAAGTTTCAACTTAATTCTTGTCAATGCCCTTAATTTTCTTCCGACTTCTTGCTTTCCCGCCAAATTTGATCTTCAAAAAATGTGAATGTATTGTCAATCGTTATCTACTGTCTTCATTCTCATTTTTTTAACGTTCTTGATCCTGAAAAATGTTTGTTTTTCTCTCTCTTATTTTTTCACCTTCAGTATCTTAGTGGCCTTACTGTTTTACTTGGGGTGAAATGATTAAACAAAATTCAGTGATGAATATTAATGATATCGAGTGAACATTATACAGTCGACATTTCAAAATTCATCTAATGATAATGGTTCAAACTCTGGACTTATTGATTCATCTTCTCATTCATATATATATATATATATATATATATATATATATATATATATATATATAAGTAAAAGTTTATCACTTAGCTGAATGATGTTACCTTCAACATCCTGACTCCAGAGTTTTGCAGTCGAACCTGTCCGTCCACTCTTCAGTGGGTATCACCAATTTACTAGTGTGTGTGTGTGTGTGTGTAGCTTTTTTTTTTTAATAATGCTTCCTACGTTTTCCCTTAAATGATAAACTGTTTTCTTGTTCTTCTTTCCTTTCTCCTCGCGTTTCTCTTTCTTTTTTTGAAAATGGTTACATTCTTTTCTTCCTCTTATTTCTTCTCGCTCTCTTTTTCTCCTTACTCTTCTTCTTTTTCTTCTCCTTTTTCACTTTTCTTTCCCTCTTGTACTTCATTTTCTTTTTGTTATTTCTGTTTCCCTTTCTTCTTCTTCTTCTTCTTCTTCTTCTTCTTCTTCTTCTTGCTTTTTAAATTACTTTTTCCAACCCTTCACCTATCTTTTTACTCCTTCATTCTCTTTCGTTCTTTGCTCATCACATCATTTTGTGTGTGTGTGTGTGTGTGTGTGTGTGTGTGTGTGTGTGTGCATTCTATCTTCTTCGCGTTTTAATTCTTCTCCTTCTTCTTCCAACTTCCCATTATACCCATTATATACTTTTCCATCCAACCTGGACATTTGATTAACACAACGGACAGCCAATTTGACCAGACCCACCGGTCACTACCATTGCTGTGGGTGGTGGTATAATGGGTTGGCTGAAGAGGGTTGAGGAAACGAAAATACGCAATTTTTGCTTTTACTTACTGTCCAGCCAAAATGTGGCGATTGATGGACGCTGCTTGTTTTTATGGCCCCCGGTGAACTCCTCCCTGACGGATTCAGAGGGCAAGAAGAATCGATTTTTGCGGAGAAGCCATTGTCTGCGTAAAGAAAGAATGATTGGAATTGATGGTAAGAGTGGCAGAAACGTTGGAGAAGGAAACAGACAAGACATAAATGGTGGGTTTCGGAATCTGAGGTCGAGTGGTGGTGGTGGTGGTGGTGGTGGTGGTGGTTGGAATGAGATTGATATGACGGGAGGGGCGGAGGGACGGACAGATGAAATGCTTGCGTTTTGAATCTGGTTGGGGTGTGGAAGGAAAGCACATACTTAAAGCATTGTGAGGCCGTGTCAGAGAAGTAGAAAGGGTATAAAAGTATTAAAAAAAAGATAAAGGATTCTGATTTTTGCAAGTCGTGGCTATCACAGATTTTACCGAAACCGTGTGTATATAAGTAACAGGGATAACAGCAAGATTTTATAGTGCCTATATCCTAGTAGAACTCACAAACAAATTTGATGTTTTCATCAGTGAACAAATTGCTGCATATTGAATGCCTAATAAAATTGTATACATTTGTTTATTTATTTCACATCAAGAAAGGCGATAAAATCACTAAACCACAATGAGTAAAAGAAACTGACAAGACTTTGAGGTGAACAGACAATAAAGGAACAGGTTTCCAAGGGGCAGATGATGTTTGATGTTGAATTTAAATTTTTGAAGATCGTAGCTGACAGGAAAGCAAAAAAACCAAAAGAGAGTTCAAAAGATTAAAGGTGCGAGAGAAATAACTACATGAATAGAAATTACGGTTACATATAGCAATTTCAACAATCAGAAGGTGACACCTACCTGACAATCTACTCAGTCAATCAGTCAGTTAAGTGCCATACTTGATACACGCATTGGCCTATCATGTCTCGAAAAAGACATGACTGACTGGGCAGTAGGTTGCTATTGCTTTCTGCGGTAGACTGGTTGTCAGCCAAGGCTGCAGAACCCAATCTGTCCTATTATTTAAACCATAACCGGAAGGAAGAGACGGATTAATACCTTTTCCCAAGGGTATTTGTGCGTAAGTGAATGCCAAAAGTTTAGACGCTAAAGAGGAAAGAATATCAGAAACGGCGCAGAAACTGACAGTAGCAAAAACATTTAGAGTTTGAGTTTTGTTTAACAGCAGATCAACCTCTGTTGGTTATTTAATACCTAAAAAATGGGGTTTTAAGGTATTTTTTAAATGTTTGGTTATAGTCAGAAGATTGATTTTGTCAGATTGTGATGAAAACTTTTTTTTTATTTTTGAAAATTGAAGATAAGATGTCTTCTACTTTTCTATTCAAAATTTTATTGCTGGTGATCATTTTTTTTCTTCAAAAATGTATTGTTGGCAATATTTTTACTTCAAAAATGTATATTTTTATATAAAAGTGTATTTGTATACTTTCATAGTGTTTGGACCCCAGTTTGGGAGTTAATTGCTGGGACCCTGTTAGGAGCCCAGCAATAGACAAATAGTTAACCCAAAATGGGCAAACTACTTCGAGTTTGGGTAGACCAGGGAACAACATCAATTAAGAGGTAGTTCCATGCTCCTCACAACCTCCCAATCAGAAGTCTTGCTGCTGGATGCAGTTTACGGTCATACTCAGGACCAGAAACATTTAGAATTCTTAAAGCTCAGTATTTTTCATATATATATATATATATATATGAAAAATTCTGAGCTTTATACACACACACACACACACACACACACACTACCGGCCATAATTATTAGGCCACCCCAGTGTTTCAAAAAGTAATGTATTTCATACTATTATTTTAGTATTTATTGCCAAGTAAATAATTGCAAATGAAAATAAAATGGTTCTTTTGTTAATATTGCACAATAACATGTGCATCAAATGAATTTATAAATATTTAATAATTAACTGTATTGCAACTTCATCAATGAAAGAACGAAAAAAAATTAGGGCGATTCGGACGAGTTCATCTTTGCTTCCTTGCCTTGTAAAATTTTGCAAAGTAATAATAACAAAAGAACCATTCTATTTTCATTTAGGAATAAATACTAAAAATAGTATGAAATACATCATTTCTTTAAAAAAAAAACTGGAGTGTCCTAATAATTATGGCCGGTAGTGTATATATATTTTAGCCTACGTTTGAAGCACGACTCAGTGTTTTATGCATTATGCAATCATCAGGCGCATATTATGAACTGACCGTTTTTCGATTTATTTGTTTAAACGTTATTTTTATTGGATATTCATATTTAAGTAGATGCTCTGTTTTTATTGTTAAACATTATATTTATTTATTTACATCTGCCGGCCTGAATATTCGAGAAATCTTGTTAGAAAAATATACGTCCTCTATTAGAATTCGAACATGCATCCCCGAGGGAAAACCGTCAGTTCTCCAAAGTGTCTTAGACCGCTCGGCCACATAGAACCTCCCGATCATATTTTACTAGTGTTGCCCTGGGTCAAGAAGGTTGCTGCTGCACGATCCTATGTTTGGCAACAAGATTCTTCACGATGACAAACAAGCAGAAGAAACCAGTCAATTTCTGCGACCACACCACCCCTTAAATCTGGCCACATAACTCCCCAGACTGCAACCCCATTGATTATTACTATGTGTGAGGCGTAGTTGAGCGATAAATTCGTTGTAACACCAAAGATGAACTTAATCCGGCATTCACCAACTTAAACAAGAAGACCGTCCAGAAGAGATGCAGGAGGTTCTGAAGTCGTCTAAAGGGCCGTGATTAAAGCCAATGGCGATTTCATTGAATAAATTTTCTCATTAGCATTTCAAGATATTTTTGTGTAATTTTCGTAAATATGCCTGTTAAAATTAGATGCCAGTGTTATTCTCATTTTGTGCGTCATTCAGACGACAATTTATCCATCGCATCCTGTCTATATGCGAGATAACTTTATATAGGTTTTTATATGCCAAGAACTTACTGAGGGGGAAAAAGGTATGACAAAGAAGAAAAAAAAAGTTTCCGTGAGACTTCATCGGACTAAAGTGATCTTTACCTAAGCTTAACGTAAATTATCTTTCAACTACTTCTAAAACAATAGAAAACTTAATAGAAAACGAAATAATAAATTAAGGCTAAAAGAAACTATGTACTTTATCGCCTGTAATAAATGCCACAATGAATACATAAGAGAAACTTCCAAAAATTTACATAAAAGTTTATATGAACACAGGTGAGATCTTTTACAAAACAAGGCACTCAGTGCATTAATTGCACACCGTTATGAGTCTAATCATAATTTTGATTTAAAAAGTGAAACTTTAATGAAAAAAAAAATAATTTACTTAAACGAAAGTGTATAGAAAGTGCTTTAATCCCTAATTTATCAATAATAAATTTTCAATATTTCACCTTTCTTGGCAGATCTTCAATTATTTCAATGTGGGATCAGTTAGTCAGTTAAGGGCCATACGTGAGACACGCTTTGGGCGATCATGTCTCGAAAGAGACAAGACTGACTGGGCAGAACATCCCGCAGTAGGTTGCCATTGCTTTCTGCGTTAGACTGGTTGCCAGTCAAGGCTATAGAACCCAATCTGTTCTATTATTTAACCCATAACTGGAAGAAAGAGACGAATTAATACCCTTTCCCAAGGGGTATATGTGCGCTAGTAAATGCAAGGAATTCAACTGGAATTTGAACTCGGCTTCCCGATTTGTCGTTCCGTGTCGATATTCACTGCACCACATGTGGGATACTTAATAGAAAAAATGGTAAAAAATAAACAAAGCGTAAAAGAAACTGACTGAAATTGCTTAGACTATATACTCAAATGCATATTTAAAAATATATATATTTCAAAGTTTAAAATTTCATCTTTCTCGCTCCTTCGTGCGCATGTAAATATTCCTTTAGTCCGATAAAGTCCTAAAGGACAAAATGTGTCACTCGAAATAAATTTCCACTTTGTAATTGATTTTCCTAACATTGTTCTGATATATAAAATTTATGTATGTTTTTTTCTCATATGATTTTTTTTTAATCATATCACTCCAAGCAAGGCGGTAATGCCACTGAAGCACAGGGGGCTACGTAAGACTGAAAAGATTGGAAAAGAGAAAGTCGGGAACCACATCCTAAACAGGGAACAAGGGATGAGCCTCTACACCTGTTCAATAGACGTGGGTGGAGTGTATCGCGTAAAAGTTTAAATGAGGGTTAACAGTGGATGGTGCCCTTCGTTTTACACTTATGCATGGGATTTCTGTCCTGTATATGTTGAACTATTAGCCATCCAGCTTACGATCAACCTGCACTAAAATTTGTTTAAAGTGGTCAGTTGCTGGTGCGGCACAAAGCACACTCTCTCTATCAAACACCATTGCCCGTCCAGGTGCACTGTGTGTCTCGCGTTTGCTGTTTGTGGTGATCGCGTGTTATATTATCACGGAGTTTGACCACCCCGGGGCCTTAAAAACATTGGGTAGTGCATGTAGTGGAATATACTATATACATAAGGAGCTTAGATATCAGAGTTTGGTACGAGAGCTGATAGCGTGGGAGAAACCATGATGACTTTGCTCAGGCTTCAAAAAGACCCCACACATGTACACACACACACATATACATGATGCAAATATTCCACACTCACAGTACATATTTAAATAGCCGTTCCTTACGTGCACACACGCATGCAGTGTATTCATATAACAAACACATTTCTCGTATATATATATATATATATATATATATATATATATATATATATATATATATATATATATATATATATATATATATATATATATATATATATATATATATATATATATATATATATTATTTTATATTCAAGTTTGGAGTATTATTGTATTTAGGCGAAGTTATTTCAAGAAATCTAAACTTGTATATTTTAGGAAGTAAATGCAAATTAGCATTTTATCAGTTTTTTATATAAAGTTGTATGTTTAATCTTAATTTTAAGTTTAGAGGATCGGTTTTTTCTTTTAATTTTTTTTTTATTTATTATTTTTTCTATAAATTATCGTTTGGAATCCTATTTATTTATTTCTAAATACAATAATACTCCAAAATTGAATATAAAATAAAAAAATAAAAAAACCCTATCCCGCTAAAATAAACATAGGAAAAAACAAAAATAAAATAAAAAAATATTCCATACCGGAAAAATCTAAATTGAAAAGAAAAAACACCCCACCCCTATCACGTCTATCTAAGGAACCCCAAAGTAAAAACCTAGCCACAGGATCAAAGTAAATACATGAAATAGGTCTGCTAACAACAGATATCAATCAATTAAACGATAGCCAACCATAAAGCCGTCCTAAAAATTCCTAAGGTCAGCACACACAAAAAGAACCCCCACACAAACACACAAAACTGACCAAGTTTGCCATGGAAAGAAGAACCACTCCACACGCCGCTTTCTTAGAAATTCTAACCAAAAGATATATCCGACCGATGTAACGTACATTCCAACAGATAATACCATTAATCAACAATTTCACACTTACACACCAGGTTCTCCAAAAATCTAACGGTCAAAACGAAAGACACATTCCCTTAATTATCAATAACCCCAACCAACCCCACAATAACAACGAACCAAATATAAACAGAGGATGATTCCAACTCTTGCTCTTTCCTCCTGATGAAACGTTGGTAACCCAACATTGAAACAAACATATGATTGTAGAGAAGAGGACATATATAGAAAAAATTATGTACATGTTCTAAAACATAATTTATAATAAATATTCACAGCTCTATACATCATATATCGAGCACTGTTTTAAATTAATATTTTGGACGGGAAAATTTTTTTTTCTTTTCTCTCCTCGTTCTATACTCACTCGGATATATATTGTAATTTTGTTATTACAATGGTTCATAAATCCTGGGTTAAAAGCAATCGGAGTCGAACCGTACTGATGAGCTGTGTTACAGCGAAACAGATCTGTCTGCGGATGACTATTTATGTTCTCACACCCTGATTGAGCACTCTGGAAGATTGGGAGACTTTGAAAAACAGTAGCTACTCTGGCATGTACGCATCGCTCATTCACTAATGAATTAGCGCACTCTGGCTATTGGGCGTGTATAATAACAATATACATGCTAAAAAGTTTGCCTTCTTCTACAGTGCGCCCATGGCCCAGAGGTAGAACCGCCGACTGACGCCACTTCGGTCAGGTTTCAATCCTGGGTTAAAAGCAATCGGAGTCTAACCGTACTCATGAGCTGTGATACAGCAAAACAGATCTGTCTGCGGATGACTATATATATATATATATATATATATATATATATATATTACGTTAGAAAACGTACAAACTGTACATTTTGTTTCGACATTGAAAGAACAATGTCTCATCAGGTAGTTAAAAATGGTTATTAAGACCCCCTACAGAAGGTAGCTGAGGAGTGACAAAAAAGGACTACAAATAAACTGCAAGAAAACTGCATGCATGGTCATCAGCAAAAATAACAACGCAAAATGCCAAATACAGGTGGGGGGAGGGGGGTACTAGAATCAAGCAAGTCCAAAAATGTAAATACCTAGGAAGTGTTCTAGCAGGATATGGAAAATGCGACACAGAGATCCGAAGGCGAATTGGCATGGCGAAGGACGCGTTCCAGAAGCTGAGTGAAGTAGTAAGACACAGGAAATTTTCACTAGAAACAAAGAAGAGAGTGTTATATTCCTATGTGATGTCAGTTCTTCAATACGGCAGTGAATGCTGGATAATAGCATCGAAGATGACCAAAAAACTTAAAGCAGCGGAAATGTGGTTTTACAGAAAGATGCTGTGGATATCATGGACCGAACATGTGAGCAATGATGAGGTTTTGGAAAGAATGGCAACGAAAAGAAAACTAATAGTGAGCATCAGGAAGAGACAACTGAAGTTCCTGGGACATGCAATGAGGAATGAGGTCTTAGAGAACCTGATACTGACAGGCCAGATTGAAGAAAAAAGAGACAGAGGAAGACAGGGGATAACATATTTGAAGGGCCTGATCAGGCGGATGACGGAACGGGGGTTGTGTGGAGTAACAGGAGAAAACATATTAAGAGCCACCATAGGGAGACGTGGAAAGAAGAAGAATTTACCTGATGCGACATTGTTCCTTCAATGTCGAAACAAAATGTTCAATTTTGTAGTAGTTTGTAGTTTGCACGTGTTCTAACGTAATAATTAATAATAAATATTCATTGCTGTACTTTTATATTGAGCACTGTTTTAAATTGTTTTGAACGTTGCAATTATTTTCTTCGTTTACATATATATATATACATATATATATATTACGAAATAATTATGCTATAAATTACAATAAAATATCCATCCAACGGTTTACATTTTTATTTTACAACTATTGTTCTATCCATTTTTGATGATTTTTTCTTTCACACATAATAATTTGCGTTTAATGACCTCAGAATTAAGATGAAAATAAAAGTGTTACGCATCGATTTGCTTATCGAGTTCAACTTTTAGGCCGACACTTTTCAGATAGCTGTCCATAAAATCACATCAGTCTACCCAATATGTTATGATAAGAGAGGAATAACAAAGATGAACAGATGCTACAGTCGAAAATTATACATCGAAATCGTTACTGAAACAGAATTCTCGCCAAACCGTACCACCAATAACTCCAAAATTAAACATTTCAGTTTTAATAGTTCTAGAAAAATTGATATTAATTTCATCTGAAGTAGGAAACATAGAAATCGAACTAAAAATAAGGGAAAAAAATCACAGTTTCAGAATTTATTCCAGAATTCCATTTCTTGATCGAATGTTAAGTTGAATGAAAAGTTAATTTTTTCAAATATTGTTTCATCTTATACAAGACTCGAGTGGCAGTTAATTTTATTGATTGATTCGTTTTCTACGGCTTATCAACTGTTATCTTCGGGGGGAGCAGAAGGAGCCAAGGTCTCTCCCCCAGAAATTTGGCCGGCCCCTCAGTTGGCCCCCCTCACTTCAAGCTTCAAAAATTTATGAAACTGATCATTCTTTGATTTTAATAAGATTTGATCTTCAGCACTTTTCCCTCTGCGTTTTCTTTTTCATTTTGGATAATGGAGAAATGATAGTATTTAAATTATTTCCTTATTTCAAAGTATCTTCTTGAATGTCTGGTCGAACTTTGCCGAAAACATGAATTAATTTTTTAGCTGATTTTATTACCGCTGTGGTATTTTGATTGATTTCGTTGCATTTTTTATTTTCGCATTTATTTTTTTTCTTGCATTTATTTTTTGTGCTTCTAAAAATGTTTTGTAGAGGAAAAAATCAGAGCAGACAAATCAAACTGTTCTGCTAGTATTTACGTTAGTTTTAACTCTTTGATCTTGTTTTGAAATTAACATCTCGTGTGTTCCAACAGCTTGAGAGTGGAAAAGAGAGCAATAATAGATTAGGACTTCACTACTATGAACGAAAAGTTATTCCGTTTAATCTAGTGAAGTAACATACTTATATTCAAACTCTTTTCTAAGTTGTGTGTACGATAGTCGTGTAGTATGAAAATGAAGAAGCTACTTGAATTTGCCCCTTCCTCCTCGGAAAAATCTCGACCTTAAGCGGCCCCCACACTTTCAGAGCTCCACAATCACCACTGTTTATCAATCATTTGCAGGTTATTTAAAGCCGGAAAACTAAACTGTTTTGCCATCCATATACACAAGTCTGCCAGGTAAGCTATGTATTGTTTTCTTCTATCCACCTTGCCTTCAACTTGCCTTGTGAGTATCAATTTTCCAAGCCCATTTTCCTCATTGTAAAACGTCGCCCTGAGAGTAAGTGTGTAAACAGTTGTTATCCGGGATATCTGCTGTCTTTCATTGTTTTCTATTCTGCTGTGACAACGATAATTAAAAATATGAACAGTAAAACGGCGAGACCTAACTGCCAATCTAGGAGCACGCTTAAATTCATGCAGTCAAAGCAGTGAGGAAAAACTCTCACCAGAACAGTTATCAAGAAAATATTTCAAATAGGCATAAATCGCTACTTACTTAACATTTTTGTACTACATGTTCACCCAATATAAGGCCCAAAAACAACTCAAGGTAGAGGGTTACTAAATAAAGTTGCTGTATAGATGTAAGATGTAAGGGTTACTAAATGAGGTTGCTGTATAGATGTAGTATAGAAAGTAAGTGTATATTATGAGGATATGTAGAATAAACCACTGTTTACCTGAACTTGAATAGGTTAAGATTGTAGTGTTCAGAGAAGCATTATTTCAGGAGTATGTTCAATAAAGTAATAACTCTTTTATAGAAGAGGTCTGAATGAAACTTCTTCCTTGCAAATAGAATACATAGAGATTCAATATGGTTCAGCCATGTGCATATTGCCTTTTGGGTTTTAGCTGTAAGGTAGGGAACCTGAGAAGTCTAGTTTTATTGAAAAACTGTTTTAAGAAAAATATATAAATTTCAAACAACTGTAACGCTTACTGTTCAGTCAATGGACAATTATTCTCGCCATTATCTTTTTCAAATGTATCAATAAAATAACTAAAATGTTTTATATCATTTCAAGTGCTTTGCAGTGACATGGCCGAGTACTTTGCTCGCAGATTCTACACCGACTCTACATTTGATTCGTCTGGATTATCCACACCCGGTTTCCCACCTAGAACTGAAGCTCAATTGAATGACGTTTACATTACCCCCTCGGTAGTTTCTAACATAATTTCGAAGCTTGACCTCCATAACGCGAGCGGAGGTGACAGAATTTAAATCATTTTCATGAAAAAATATGACCCTGAACTCTCTTCTGTCCTCTCTATAACTACTGTTTCTCTGCACCCTGTTTCCTACCTGCGCTGGTAGTCCTCCTCAGTGCTTCCTGTATTTAAGAAATCTGGAGAATCCTCAGACCCCTCTAATTATCACCTTAACAGCATCCTAACATTTTTTGGCAAAGTTTTCGAGGCTATTATCAATGCTGAAGTGGTTCAACATCTCTCAGCTCAAAGCCTCTTCTCCGATAGTTTGGCTTCTTCTTCGCCAGGTCTACTGCTGATATGCTAACGACCATCACAAAGTATATACCAGGCTCTCGATAAGAACGACAAAGCTCGTGCTGTTGTCCTAGGTATCGCCAAAGCATTTGACAGAGTCTGGCACACTGACCTTCTGCACGAGCTACAGAGCTATGGTATAACTGGACACTTGATTGATCTAATCCAATCGTTCCTATCAAATTGCGTAATGAACGTAGTTTTGAATGGGCATGCTTCCAGGCCCTATCATAGGAACGCGGGTGTCCCTCAAGGCTCTATTCTAGGTCCTACGCTTTTACTAATCTTCATCAACGATCCTGGCGCATCTACACTGACGACACCACCATTTACACCTACCTCGATAAGAAATCTGCTGAGGCTGACAAAGCAATCCTCGCTGCAGATCTTGCAAAGGACCTCCAATCTGTGGTGGACTGAGGTAAGAAATGGCTCTTAAATTTTAATGCTTCCCAAACGAAGCTGCTGTTCTTTAACCACCATAGACAATTTCTACTATCCCCCATCAGCATGGATCAGGCTAGTCTCCCTGAAAGCAATACATTGCGCTTCTTTTGCCTAACTCTCTCAGCCGACCTCAGTTGGAATGACTACATTGAATTAATAGCTAAATCTGCTGCTAGGAAGGTCAGTTCACTGTGTCTGGTCAGGACGTTTTGCTTGTCTGAATCCATCTTGTACATATACAACTCTACCATCTGCCTGTGCACTGAATACCCCCGGCATCAGTAAGAAACCCGGTGGACAAACATAACCTCGCTGCTGATCTTGAGGGGGATCTACATTCTGTGATGAATTAGGGTAAGAAGTGGCTTGTAAATTTCAATGTGTCTAAGACCAAGCTGCTGTTTGTCAATCATCACAAGCAACCTCTCCTGCCTCCCATAAGCATGGACCAAACGAATCTCCCTGAGAGCAATACACTGCACCTCTTCAGCCTTACCTTCTCTTCTGATCTCAAGTGGAACCACTACATTGAGTCAATAGCTAAATCTGTTGCTAGGAAGGTCAGTTCACTGTGTCAGGCCAGAAGGTGTTTCTCGTCTCAATCCATCTTCACATATCCACATATACAAATCTACCATCCGCACGTGCATTAAATACTGCTGTTACATCTGACCGGGTGTCCTTGCTATTCATCTCGGTGTTCTCGACAAAATCCAGAGGAAAATGTGTAATGTGGTCGTCCCGATCTGGTAGCTCGACCCCAGGTCCTTTCTCACCGGCAGGATGTGACTTCCCTTTGTCTCTTCTACAATAATTTCCATAACTTCTGCTCCAACGAGCTTAGCTCCATGGTGCCCCCTCTGCATGATTAACTCGAGCTACTAGACTGGCAACTAGGTATCACCCTTTTACAGTGAAACCAATCTAGTGAAACCGCAACTTCTACTCTACTAGCTTCTTTGCTCGCACTTGTCGCCTGTGGAACTCCCTTCCGTATACTTGCTTCCCTAATAGCTACAATCTACAAGAATGTAAATTCAATGTCAATTGTCATCTCTTATCACCTTGACTCTCATCCTTTCAATGACACCCCTTGTATCTTGTTCTCACTTTCCACTCTATTCTCACGTAGTTCTCTTCATATCAGTGTTCCTATCCTTCTCTTACCCATTCTCTGACACCCCCGAGACATGTTCTGCTTTCTCTTCACTCTTCTCTTATGTAACCCCTTGCGCACCAGTGGCAGTACTGCCTTGCTCAGGATGAAACGTTTATATATAAAAAAAAAACTTCGCTCCAAGCAAGGCAATAAAACCGCAAAGACACAAGGTATTGCTAATCTAAATCTATCTAAACTTATTTATAAATGGAACTTTGTCTGTGTGTGTGTGTGTATGTGTCTATGTGTGTGTGTCCGTTACCTATAAATTCCGAAACGGCTGAACCGATTTTCTTGAAAATTTACACAGTTGTACTATAAGCGTCTGCGAGTGTTCTTAGCTATGTTTTGTGTCGAGGTACCCCCGTTAAATATCGAAAATCAATAATCGAAAAAATCGGGTTATAGAAGGAATGGTCCGACTTTAATAAAGTTTGATACACTCATAGACAAAGACATAAGAAGCTATATTCAGAAGTTTCAAGGTTGCAGTTCTTACAATAGTACAGAAAATCGTTAATATATATATATATATATCTATAAGGCAAGATGTTTGTGTGTGTGCCTGTTTATCTGTCTGTATGTCCTTTATACAAATCCACAATTTTTATCCGATTCTCAGCAAACTTCACACAAATATTCTTTAGGCTGAGTCTGAGCTCCAGGACCATGGATTAGTTTTAAAGCTTTATTACACCCGAGCAGCGCCAGGCGATACTGCTAGTTATATATATATATATATACACTCTTAAAAATATTTGGATATTCTACAAATGCATGAATAATAAATTTTTCACAGCTAAGCCGCCGCTCTTCAGACCCAAATCATACAATAGTTAATGTTTGAAATTTCATTTAGAATTTAAGGATTTTAAACATTAACTATTGTATGACTTGAAGAGCTGAGAAAAATTTATTATCCATGGATTTGTAGAATATCCAAAATTTTTAAGATTATATTACTCTGTTAAATTTAATAAAAAAAGTAACTACTTGAGTTTGTTTCTGTTGGAATTTACCTTACAAAACTACCAAATATTCTACGTTATATATATATATATATATATATATATATATATATATATTCCTAGGTCGATGGTATAACTCTTAGTTTCATGTGTTATGCAATCATGAGGTGCATATTCCAAACTAACCGTTTAATAGATTTTAATTCAAGTTTATTCGATGTTCATGGGTGTTAAATCTTATAAAGTTAGGTTACTGCTTTTTAATAACAAGATTAAAATTTAAATAGAAAAACATTGAGATAAAAAATTGAAATTGAAATTTTATCAGTAAAATTACTAAATTAAAATTTTAAATTTCAAAAAATATTAAAATGCAGGGTGATGGAATCAAAAGGGCGTAATTGATAGTTATTATTTATGGGAGACAGAAAGAAAGAAAGAAAGAAAGAAAGAAAGAAAGAAAGAAAGGCAAACGTATAGAAGAATCTGTATCAATCAGGTTCTAAGAATTTGATTATTTTTTTTATTATTTTTTTTTTTTCTTTGGCAGTGTGTCATTGATGTAGGACAATATGTATATGTATAAATATATATAAAATAGCTTTGTTCATACTCCATTGAGCACTGTTTTATTAACACTTGAATAATATTTTTATAGATGTGTGTATCCCCTAATCTTATTAATTCACGTAACTATATATATATATATATATATATATATATATATAGTTAGAGTATAATATATATATATATATATATATATATATATATATATATAGTTACAGTGAATTAATATATATATATATATATATATATATATATATATATATATATATATATAGTTACGTGAATTAATATATATATATATATATATATATATAGTTACGTGATTAATATATATATATATATATATATATATATATATATATATATATATATATATATATATATATATATATATATATATATATATATATATATAGTTACGTGATTATATAATATATATATATATATATATATATATATATATATATATATATATATATATATATTATAAATTATGTTTTAGAACATGTACATAATTTCTTCTATATATGTCCTCTTCCCTACAATCATATGGTTGTTTCAGTGTTTGGATTTAAACATATCTTCCTGAAGAAGTGTTTAAATCCAAACACTGAAACTCCTCATTCTATACTCACTCGGATATATATATATATATATATATATATATATATATACTACTGGCCATAATTATTAGGCTTAGTGTTTTAAAAAAATGATGTATTTCATACTAGTTTTTATTATTTATTGCCAAGTGAATGATTGTAAATGAAAATAGAATGGTTCTTTTTTTTAATACTGCATAATAACATGTGCATCAAATGAATTTATAAATATTAAATAATTACCTATATTGCAGTTTCATCAAAATAACCTCCTTTTGCCTTTACAACGGATGCACAAACTCTGAGCATATTTTCGATAAGTTTTTTAATATGATAAAAAAAGAACCATTCTAATTTTCATTTAGAATTATCCACTTGGCAATAAATAGTAAAATAGTATGAAATACATTTTTTTAAATGGGGTGGCCTAATAATTATGACCAGTAGTGTACATATTCGTATGCGTATGTTTTTTAGGTTTTTTGTGCATGTGTGTGTAGAGAGAGATCTTGAAGGGGACTGGCTTTTATTATATTTTAAGATTGTCTTTACAAACAATGACAAAGAACTGTAAAAAATAAGGGAAACCACATCGTTTGAGAACTTTCAACAACAGCAACAATGAAAACAGATATCACACAAAACTCAAAGAGAAGATAATGACATGATCAAGATGTTGACGTTCCACACTACTTCAAACCAAAGGTTAGAAAGGAAACCTCCATCAGTACGAGAAAGAGGGATAACGGGTCGGGAACTTGAGAACTTTAATTTCCCGGCGAGCAGTTTTAAGAGAAACATTTTATAAACTTCAACCAACCGTAACGCTAACTTTTCGGTCAATGAATACCGAAGTCTCCTGTATAAAAACGGTTGATTTCCCCATTTCCATTCTTTTATGTGCCGTCTCCCTTCCGGGCGTAGGCCATCATGGTCCTCCACATGTTCCTATACTATGTATCTCAACATTTTCTCTTGGTATCTCTCCCAAACCCTGCTCTGCCATCAACTTACTCAAGTCCATCAATTATCTCTCGCGTTGCTTTCCTCTGTCTCACTTTCCCTCTATCCGTCCAGTGAGTATTAAACTTTCCTAACCCTCCTTCCTCATTATTTGTCCAAGAAATTTCAGCTGTCTCTTCTTGATGTTAAATGTAAGTTTCTATTTCGTTTCCAGCCTCTCCAAAATCTTGTTGTTGCTTATATGGTATCCTCAATATCCTTCTGTAGACCCATATTTCAGTTGCTTCGAGTCTCGCCTTCATCTTTGAGGAGATCGTTCAGTGCCCGCTGCCATATAGGAGAACAGATATCACAATACTCTTTGCTTTGTTTTCAACGAAATTTTCCTGTCTCTCAATATTCTACTTAGCTTTTGAAATGCGCTCTTTGGCTATGCCAATGAGCCTTCGGATATCAGTGTTGCACTTTCCGTCCTCTGTTAGAACACTTCCCAGATCCAAATTTTTTTACAAAATCTTTTTGTCCATAGACTGATACTTTTGGCGGGGGCTCACTAGATATTTGGTGATAGCTATCACCTTCGTTTTTGTTCGTAACACTATAAAATAGTCTATCAAGATCGTATTTCTAAGCTGTTATAATGACCATGTGTAATGCTGCGTCTATTTATGGACATGTTTAGAGCACTTACTGAGATATTCCGGTATTTAGGTCCGCATGATGCCAGTATATTCCATTTCCTCAAGTGCACAGATGTCGATAAAAATTTACTGTCTTTTTTTTTTAAATATTTTTTTTTAAATATCCCCATATTATTTTTTTATGAGACGCAACAGCTGTGAATGTAAATATAAACTCTTTTGACAAATGAACAAAACTAAATAATGTCACGACTATGGTCATTGGCTCTTTGGTTTGTTCGATTGGCCTAGTGCCCCCTCTCGGTCTATTATAAAATGAAATAAAAATGTATTACCATTTTATAAGATATTAACTGTGGTCGCTTAGTCGTTGCAGATGCAAAGAAAGAAAGAAAGAAAGAAAGAAAGAAAGAAAACAAAACAAAGGAAACAAAACAAAGAAAAATAAACAGAAAAGTAAAAATAAACAAAGAGGAAATAGGAACAATAAAATATAGGGGAGAACGTGAAAAGAGAAAGCAAGTAATTAAAATGTATACAGAAAAATGAACGAACAAAAAAGGGAAAATTGAAGAAAGAAAGAAAGAAAGAAAGAAACAAAGAAACAAACAAAGAAACAAACAAAGAAACAAACAAAGAAAGAAAGGGGGAACAAAACAATAATGCGCAATAAACAGCAAAAAGGAAGGAAGGAAGGAAGGAAGGAAGGAAGGAAGGAAGGAAATAGAAACAATAATATATTAGGGAAGGTGAAGAGAAGGTAATCAAATAAAATAGAAAGAAAGAAAGAAAGAAAGAAAGAAAGAAAGAAAGAAAGAAAGAAAGAAAGAAAGGGGGAACAAAACAATAATGCACAATAAACAGCAAAAAGGATGGAAGGAAGGAAGGAAGGAAGGAAGGAAGGAAGGAAGGAAGGAAGGAAAAGGAAAAATAAGAACAATAAAATATAGGGGAAAATGTGAAGGAAAAGCAAGTAAATAAAATAAGTAGAAAGAAAGAAAGAAAGAATAATGCACATTAAACAATAAAAAGAGAAGAAAAGAAGAAAGAGAAGAAGGAAAGAAAGAAAACAAAGGAGAAATCGTGAAAATAAAATATAAGGGAAAGGTGAAGAGAAAGCAAGCAAATAAAATAAATAGAAAGAAAGAAAGAAAGAAAGAAAGAAAGAAAGAAAGAAAGAAAGAAAGAAAGAAAGAATTTGAAATGAGGGGTGGGTAAATGTTGCAATAAAAACTTTCTTCATTTAACCGCTTTTAACTCATGATGTCAACCGCCAAGGATCTTCTTTGTGGTTCAATTTTCGACGCTAGCAACGTTATGATCATTGCTATCTGTAAAGATTGGTGTCCTTTCTGTACCTCTTTCCCCTTGTCTACAAATGGACAGGTCGGCTCCGTTAATTTTTTTATTCGTCCGTTTGATGACACTGCATACGATTCCCGCAAACTAGAAACAGAAAGACACAAAGAAGCATTAAAAGGTATACATATATATAGATATATTACTCTTGATATAAAATAAAATACCTGTTTAGTCAGTTGTTGATTTTATCTCGACAGAAGGATTATTTTCTGTGTTGTAGGACTGAATTAAAATTTGTGACGGAAATGTTTGCCGCTAGAGTTTGTAGAGTGCGTGTTCCTAGCGTGGTCACCATCTATGCAGGGTTTGTCGGCCATGCCTGGTACAAGGCCACTTCCAAACATAGCCGACAATCCCCGCATTCATCATTAGGTTGTTAAAAAAAAAATTGGTGGAATTTTGTTAACTGAACACTATAACAAAGTTGTAAGAAGTAAAATACTCGAATAGAAAATGCATATAGTTAATTAATTTGTATGAGTGAAATGTTCAAATACAAATTTGCACGTGGTTAAATGTTCCATAGAGAAAGTAGTAAGTAGCTAAGTGACCTGGGGCGTCTACTGATAGTAGCAGAATGAATGTATGAAAAAAAGATTAAAAAGATTGCTTATAAAAGTCTGTGTTCTTTTACTTGTTATGGCTGGAGAAAAAGTGAAGAAGAAAAAGAAAGTCAGGCAATAAAGGAGATTGTACTTATCGGAGTCTGTTGAACTATCTTCTTCTTCTTCTTCTTCTTCTTCTTCTTCTTCTTGCTGTTGTTGTTGTTGTTGTTGTTGTTGTTGTTGTTGTTGTTGTTGTTGTTGATGATGACTTTGACTTTGACGGTGCATGGTTGAAGACAAATAAAGGAAAATTGGAAGGAGAAGTAAAACGAATATGTGATGCGCCTTTACGTCCGGATCGACTTCTTGAAATTTCTTTTATTGCATTGCAACAAGGTCGTTAGCTATCCGCTCCCATGTCAGACTGATTTTGACCGGTCAGGGGACGTCCTTAAGTAGTGAATCTCGTCATGTGACAGGCTTCGAACGGTATTTTCATTTTCTAGGTGTGAAAAAAAAAATTGACTGGCGTCATAGATCAATTTATTAATTCCTATCCAATCAGTATGCAGAATCTTAGTTTCCACACTGACTTGTAAAATTTGCCTTGGTTTGGGTCTTTTCAAAATGTTTTTGTCGTTTTGATCCAATTTTGCGGGTGTGCAGTTTTACTTTTTGCGTTTTAGTTAATTGTTGTTTTGTATTCTATAAGTTTAATTCAATTTCGTACTTTGGTTTTGCTCTGTGGGAGAGAAAGTTGCGCGTTTTACACTTACGGCAGCAATGAATGTTCGAGAAAAAGGAAAGAACCAAGCTGATTTCCAACGCAGTAACAATATAACATTCAACAGAACTCTGTTTAACAGACTGGGCAGATGTTGATAAATATCCTATTCACGACCTCTTAACGGACCTTTAACTGGAAATCTCGAACCTCATAGGTGCTTCTCATTGAAGCTTTCTTCTTTTAGTATATTCAGTTAACTGTGATCGCATCTCCAGGCTTGATGCTATTGACCTATGCGGAATGCGGCATCGTTGAAACGTACCTGAAAACGATACAACGGGTTGACCCAAGCTTTCATTCATGTACATATAAAATATGCTCTATAAAGAGGTTATTTTTGTGGAAATGTCGATTCATTAATGGTAAAAGTAATGGTAATATTGTGCGTTGTGGCACAATGAATATAGAAGAGCTGAGTCCAAATTCGAGTTGAATTCGTTGCAATTATTTACGCACAAATATCCTTGAAAAAGGTCTTAATCCATCTCTTCTCCCTCCGGCTAAGAGTTAAATAGCAGGACAGACTAAGTTCTTTAGCCTTGGTTGGCAACCAGTCTACCATGGAAAGAAATGGTAGCTCTACTTCTGGAAAATCTTTTGTATGGTCAGTCATGAATCGAAAGAGACATGATCAGCCAAGCGTGTATCACGTATGGCAGTTAAATGAATGAATGGTAACATTAACCGTTTCCTTATATAGAAACATTCAGCGTTCATTGATCGAGCATCCAGTATTACCGTGGGCTGAAATTTATAAACTCTTTCTACTAAAACAGTCAATATTATAAATCGTGGTTAGCAATCCTTCAACTTCAACTTCGACCCTATATACAGTGTTGTTAGTGAGACATTGACCCTATATATATATATATATAGGAACAATGTTCGTAAATAATCGTTACAAATATGGACATGTGAGCGTCTATGTAAAATAAAAGAAAAGAAAAGAAATTTGAGGGAGGGATATTTTTGAGGACCAACTGTTGTACCGTTTGGGTCTGACGAGCCACGATAATAACATCATGACGCGGTGAAATATATATGACCTATTGTAATAATCTAAAATCTTTTATATATTATATTACTCTGTTAAATTAAATAAATGAATTTAACATTGAGTTCTCTTGAGTTCGTCTTTATCAGATTTACCTGGATTGTATACCAAGTGTGCTATGTTATATATATATATATATATATATATATATATATATATATATATATATATATATATATATATATACATTGTTAAGTTGTGATGATGCTTAGTGCCAAGATTGGTGTTTTTCACTGGTTGATAGAAAGGCATTTTAGCGAGCAGGCTTTTTAAGTAAAGTGCTTGATATCGAGATAGAGTTAGAACGTTAATAACAATTAGGAAGCAAAAGACCTAAGAAGTGAAGACATCACAATATTGCCTGCTTACTCAGTTAAAAGACAAACTTCTCCACATTAATTAATTATATATATATATATATGTGTGTGTGTGTGTGTGTGTGTGTGTGTGTGTGTGTGTGTGTGTGTGTGTGTGTGTGTGTGTGTGTGTTAAATACCATATCCGATATAAGTTCTTGATCTTCTCTGAATGGATTTGTGATAAGATTTCAAAGTTACCAGACCAAACTAATAGATTTGATCTTCATCTCATGTCTTTCTTTCTATGATTTTTCACTTATGCAATACTTTTTTTTCAACCGTATAAATGAAAGATCCGCTTTTTCCGTCTTGAGTCCATATCTTCATGATGAAAGAGCGAAAAAAAAAAATCCAAATCCATTCTCCATCTTATTTAACACAATATATTTTCAGTACGTCGATAATCATGGTTCTCCACATGCTTCTTTTTCTTTATCTATGAACTGCCATGATTTCTTAGAAAAGTGTAGCAGAAAATCTGGGATTCTGTAGCACAGGCACTGGAGACACCCCCGCATCCTGGTTTTACCTACGCCGACGTGAACTGCTCTGAACGCACAAATTCCAACTGCATCGTCTTTTAATTTTTTCCATTTTTTTATTTGTTTTTAATTTTGCGCACTCTGCCAGCCTCGATTTGACTTACTGACGCATGCGCCTCGTCATTCTAGCGCCGATGCTCGGACGGTCAGCCTCACTAGCAATCTGTTTGTACATTTATAGCTACTCTACTCTAGCCCTCTCAATTTTTTTTTTTTTAATCGTATCACCCTGAGCAAGGCGGTAACGCCACTGATGTGTAGGGGGCGCTACGTAATAGTGAAAAGATTCGAAAAGAGAAAGCCGGAAAAGTAAAAATATTGGAATAAGAATAAGAAAAAGCCGGAAACCACATCCTAAACAGGGAACAAGGGATGAGCCTCTTAACCTGTTCAATAGACGTGGGTGGAGTGTGAACCGGGCGATAGATAGATCTATCTACTCCAATTGAAAAAAAAGAAACCAAAGTGAGAAGATTGGAAAAGAGAAAGCCGGAAACCACATTCTAAACAGGGAACAAGGGAAGAGCCTCTTAACTTGTTCAATAGACGTGGGTGGAGTGTGAACCGGGCGATAGATAGATCTACCTGCTCCAAGGTAATTCTTTACAAAAAGGTAATGGAGTGGTTTCTCGTTGATTTCTCCACAGTATTGGCGTCTGAGCTGTCTGCATTGTTTAACCTATAGCTGTAGTGGTGGAAATATGAATTCATGTCTTTCCCATGAACATTTGGGCGAAAGTGAATGCAACAGACTAGGCTGGAATTTGAACTCGGGAGATATTTATGTTTGCCTCATAATGTTGTCGCAAAGTATATGACAAACATTTTAAAGAATACACGAACTTTTTCCTTTTTTTTTTTTTTTTTTTTTTTTGGTGGGGTTTCCTTAGTGACATCGCTGAAACATCTTAACTCTTAATCTTACATCTGCGCATGTCTCTCTTTTTAAGCATCCGAACCTTCATCAAACTACTCTATGTATATTTTTCTTGTTTGCTTATCCACTAGACCAGGGGTCGGCAACCCCCGGACCCCATGCCACATCCAGCCCGTGAAGAAATTTTGTCAGGCCCTCCAACTTAACACCTCGACACTAATTATCTAATTTATTTGCTGAGAAAGTGGTAGAGAAATTATCACTTAGAGTTTAGCGATTTGCAATGCCACAATTTTTTAAAATCAAAATATAATTTCAAATCCACTACTGACTTTCTTAAGAAATATATTTTGGCAAGCGGAAAATGTAAAAGTTTATTGAATAATGCAAAAACGATGGTATCATTATTTGGAAGAATATATGCTTGAGAACAACCTTTTTACGAAAAAGAAATATATTAAAAATCGTTTAAGAACAAGGTTGGCTGATGACCACTTGAATGAAGTTTTGTTCCTGTCATCAACAAATACATCAACTGACGTGGAAAATTGTCGAACAATAAAGAGAAATAAATGTCTTAATTCGCCATTTCTAAGTGTATTTTGTTGTTGTAAGGATTTTGCATTTTTTTTTTTGTTATCCTGTTCAGTCAATTAAATGTCATACGTGAAACTCGCTTGGGCGATCATGTCTCGAAAGAGACATGACTGACTGAGCAGAAGATTATCCCGCAGTAGGTAGCCATTGCTTGTCTTGCAATAAAATAAAGAACCTTGTTTAAATAATATAACATTAACTTCATTGTTATTTCTTTAAACGTCGAGACGATGGCGGACTTCTGGACGGAGCAGTCTGGGGTCGAGACAATTTATTACGGTACATTTGATATCATGGCCCTCCTTCGAGATTTTGCATAGCTGTCTGGCCTGCTCGCTCCAAAAGGTTGCCGACCCTTGCTCTAGACTCTTCTCTTTCCATACCTACACTTGGACGACTGAGAGGCTACAACCTATATTCGAAGTAGCCAATATGAAAAGCCTAATTCAGCAAATAAGAAAATGTGAGAAATCTGATACCTAAATAAAAACTTATTTCGTAATGAAATTGGCAATTGGGTCGTTTAATAACACGAAAGTTGAATGTTTTATATTTCACGTTAAATTTTATTTTAATCCCAAACCTCGTCAATTATTCTATATATTACATTTCGAACATGGACCTTACATTTTCCTCTGCAATATCTGAGAAACACCTCCTACTGCTTGATTGGGTGTGTATATATCGATCTCTCCTATACATCTTGCTTTCAAAGTCAGCATGAAATCGCGTGATCCTGCAGTCCGCGGCTATTAATAACCTCACATCAACCCTACATCTATTCCTTGATCTGGCATGAATATAAGCGCAAATCCTACTTCAACATGATCCGAGGAGAGACCAATATCTTAATTTAAACAAAATAGATCAATAAACAAATTTCAACTAATCCCACTTTAAAAATCAAAAAGGAGTTAACATTTGCTGTGACTAAAGCATTAACTGTATAAGTCAAGAGCCATACGTGATTCACGCTTGGGCGATCATGTCTAGAAAGAGACATGACTGACTGGGCAGAAGATTATCCCGCAGTAGGTTGCCATTGCTTTCTGCAGTAGACTGGTTGCCGACCAAGACTATAGAACCCAATCTGTCCTGTTATTTAACCCATAACTGAAAGGAATAGACGGATTAATACCTTTTCCAAAGGTATTTGCGCATAAGTGAATACAATGAATTCAACTGGAATTCGAACTCGGCTCCTCCAATGCACCACAACGCACATCCATGTATACAAGTGATTATTCCTGTTCTTTTAAATTGGCTTTCTTTACTCTTAAATTTTTATACAGCTGTGTAGATATTTTTTTTAATTTCTTACTTTACTTATTAACTTGCTTCGGAAAATACTCATGTTACAAATAATCGTCCAATGCGAGCTGTAACTGTGTCTGATTTTCTAAGGTGAAAAGCTATCATTATTTACATTCGGATTAAAGTGTCTCTCTTTGTTAGTCATTCGACGTACAGAAAAATAGCCTAATAGATTAAAATAGTGGTTTGTAAATTTGACTGTAACTGTGAGTTCAATTCGTGGACCAGGTTGGCATAAACTTAAATTCAGTGGAAACAGTTTAAGGAATAACTATGTAATATTTTAAACAAAAAACAAAATGAGATATTCTTAAACATGGCCATCAGAACGAGAGTAATCTGTTTCTGTAGATTAAATAAAGTGTTCGGTATTCATGCAGGCACTTGAAAAACCGGAGGGGACATTGGCAGAATCGTTGCGGTAATAGCAACAACGGTGAGGACAATAGCCCGTCTGTTAATAATGTAAATAGCGTAACTATCTATAGATTAAAAGTTTACGAAGCTTTTTAACAAAGTGCTGTGTGTGTGGTATTTATTGACTGAAATGTTTGCTTGTAAACGCTATCGAAACCAAAATCAGGGTTTCATTTTGAGGCTTAAAAAACCCTTCGTTGCAGACGACACCATTCAAGTCACTTTCCAATCTGTTAATGCCCCCGCCTTGTCTGCTAAATCGCTTTTATTTTTCATTCAATCACCTCCGCCATTGTACAACATTTTTATTATGCAAAAGGTAGATGCATGCTCGGACGCGCGTGCTTGTGTGTGTGTGTGTGTGTGTGTGTGTGTGTGTGTGTGTGTGCACGCGTGCGTGCGTTTTAAGTGGTCGTGTTCCTCGCCTCTTTTGGTTGGTATTGAAGCATACATAAAAAAAAAATTGAGGTAAAAATCTAAATACAGAAATTTGGTTGTCGTTTTCTACACCCTTGTTACAGACATTTTTTTTCATCTTGGTAATGTTCAGTAGAAAAAGAAGAAAAATAAAAAACAGTTAAAGGCGGAGCTGATTCAGCCGGGCAGATGATGAGGTTAGCCCATTTTTTTTCTTTAAAGAGAAAGAAGAACGAAAAAAAGATTGGACTTTTTATTTTAATTTTCAACTGTTTTCTTTTCTTTTTAAAGGGGAACTCTTATAGCTTTCTTTCGAATGTTCGTTCTGTTTTCTTGGGTAATAGGGAGGTAGGAGATAAAGAAACGAAGGGAAATGAAGCATTTAGTGTTGATTTCTCTTCGCATCATTAGATTGCAGAAATAAACGCTAGTAAATTTCAACTAGGGTCTCACTGTTAGTGTCTCTTGCCGTGTGCCGTCTCCCAGGGGTTGGAGGAAAAAAATTCAAATAAGTTTTTCTTTTATTTCGACGATATTTATTGTTATCGCTTATTTTCATTTTTACTTTTTATTTTATCCTTTTCTGCCTTTGAATTTTTCATTTTTCTATACATTTGTTAGTCAGCCTCTTTTTCAAGTCAGTCTTCTTCACCGCCATATTGACGCTTTCTCTACAAGAAAGTTCTGATTCACGAAGAACATGCGCTGCACTACACAGGTCATGAATATATATGAATAAAATATATGCATGCGATTCTGCTGGGTGAGCATGATGCTGGGAATTCTCACTATCCAAGTGCCGGAGAAGTAAAACATTTAAATGCTAAATTTCACAAGACGCTTTGCAAAATTGGGCGTCAGAGGTGATACTGTCTAAAACGGCCGACTGTAAGAAATTACACTAGTGAGGAGACTTAATGTAGCAGAAAGTTGATTCTACAGGAGGATGCTGAGAATACGATGGCCCGAATGTGTGAGCAACGGTGAAGTTTTAATGAAAATGAAATCAATAAGGAAACTTACATTTAACAAACTTTAGGAAGAGACAGTTTCTAGGGCACATAATGAAAAAAGAAGAAAATCTGATACTCACAGGACAGATTGAACACAAAAAAAATCCATAATGAGCTCAATGATTATCGAACAAGGCCTAGGAGCTATAACAAAGAGATTAAATTTATTACGAGCTTGTTGTAGAGTGGCTGACACCCCTGCAGCACTCTCAATGATAGAATGGTCCATGGTTGAAGTGATCTAAATAAGTAAAGAATAGTAGCATTCGAGGCGTAATATTCGAATGTCATTCGAGTAATATTCGGACTGATTAATCTGACGACTATTGCGATCTAAACGCACCTGTGTTGTAAATTCTGTCTTGTATGTCATTGTAACTATTGTACTGTTCTGTGTATATCCGTTTAGCACCGGATATTGTGATGAATAATACCGCAGAACACTTTCTCTGTGTATCGTATCCACCTCGGCATTACAACAGAGGTACAAAGAACAGAGAAATTTGGAGAGCCATGATTGCCTATTACTTAAAGGGAAACAGCACGTAGAAGAAAAAGATGGTAACTGAGGAAATGGAGATTGAAAAATCTTATACTCACAGGGGAGACTGAAGGCAAAAGGGACAGAGGAAAACAACATGGATGGCGGAACAAGGTTTAGGAGCTGTAACAAAAAGACAGAATTTATTAATAGCTACAAAGGTCAGTAGTTTTTTGAGCGCCATGACCGCCTATGTCCAGAAGGAAAACGACACAGAAAAAGAATGATATAAGATTTTCGACAAAGGCATGTTTACGAAATAAACTGAGAAACTCTCTATTAGGTTAAGTCATAAGTAACTTCCGTAGACAATTGTAATTCCGAATGTAACATCCTAAATAACTGTTCCTTAAATATAGTTTAGATGTGGCACAAGGCCGAAAGTGTAGACACCCAGTGAAAATCGAACTCACTTACCAGTCGTAACTAATCTGGCTTGCTAACCATTGCATTACGTCGTAGTGCCTTTTTTTTCCCCCACTGGAATCAGCTCGAGTAAAGCAGCAAAAACACTAAGACACGAATGGTTACTGGGGGTGAAAGAAAACAGAAACATTATTGAGGAGCCAGAACAAAAGAAGGGTAATCAGCAAGACAGTGACATTGCATTTAAATTTTGAAGATCAAACTTGAGTAGAATGCGAAAATCCGAAAAAGAGTTTCACAAGCGAAAAGTGCGAGAAAAGAGACTATTAGCATAGAACTTACATTAATATATATATGTGTGTGTGTGTGTGTGTGTGTGTGTGTGTGTGTGTGTGTGTGTGTGTGTGTGTGTGTGTGTTTTAATTAAAATTAATATATTTTACATTGCGACACGAAAATTTCTATGTTTCGAGATTTTAACCTCGTCATCAGGCAATCTTAGATCCTTATTGTGAAAATTTTCACAATGCCGGATTACTCGGAACTGTAAAACTATTGGTTCTCTTCACCTAGATTTATATATATATATATATATATATATATATATATATATATATATATATATATATAATAATAAAATCGACTCTGTACGTATCCAAATCTTAAAATCTTACACAAGTAATTTTTAAGGACCACGAATAACCGGCAGAATCTAACTCCGTTATTGTTCGCCGCTATAAAGCTTTGGACAATGAGGGGGAAAAAAAGAAAACTGCGGAGCACCGACAATACATACAGTACTTCACAGCAAAGAAAAAAAACCCTCAAACGGAACGAACCACAAAGAAAGAAAAGTGCTCGATACAAAACTAACCAAAAAGGATTAACCAAGAGGCAGTGACGTAGAGCAAAATATATATATATATATATATATATATATATATATAGAGAGAGAGAGAGAGCAAATATATATATATAGACGTAGAGCAAATATATATATATATATAGAGAGAGAGAGAGCAAATATATATATATTGACGTAGAACAAATATATATATATATATATATATATATATATATATAATCAATTAATCATTCGGTTTTATCAACGAGAAAATTTTAGTAATGCGTATGCTTGTTACGTTTACAGGGCGATCCCAAAAGTTTAATACTGTAATATATATATATATATATATATATATATATATATATATATATAAGGGGACGCTGAGATTAACTCAAAGTGGTGGCAGTCTGTTTCATGTTTTATCTTCAGGCGCTCTGTCCCAGATAATTAGCACTCTTACTCATAAATATAGCATGCCTTAAAAACTATATACACATACACACACACACGCACACACGCACACACGCACACATATATACACGAATACACACACACACACACACACACACACACACATATATATATATATATATTGTAAGCAATCAAATTACATGTTCTCTTATCTTTTCCCATTCTGAGTTTTGTGAAAATTTCATCCACTCGTTACAGAGCTTAAAATTGAAACGGAATTTATTTTTTTTATTTTTCTTAAATGGCGTTATCTATTTTTCCTTAAAAAGACTTCAGTTAAATTTATTAAAATATATAATGAAATACAATAAAATCTATCTTTAAGACGTATTTTTTCGTAAACTAATTTGAAATTTTCTAAGTTGCATGAATTAGATAGTCTTTATATAATCAATGTATTCCCGTTGTGAAAAGTGATGTCTTTTAATAATTTAAATTATTTTTTAATATACTGAAAGTTTCTAATTCTTCATGCTTATTAAATGTTTTATATGACTTCTCTCAACACTGGTAAAGTATTTTCATCATATTCATATTATGATGTTTAAAATCATCTCTGGTTTAGTGTAAGTATAATTGCAGTTTATATTACTGGGTAAAATGAATGGATTAAATATAAGTTTTAATTATTGATTTTATTTTTTAACTTTTTAATTTATTTTTATATACTTTTAGATAATTTTAATTTTTATGTTTCGAGATTTTACCTCGTCATCAAAAATATAACCTATATTTTCAAATTTAAAAGCTGGACTCAATTCTGATTAGTTAAATTAAACGCACACATAATTTTCCTGTCTTCCCACATCCATATTAACTCTTTAAATAACAAACGTATTGTTTTCTACATTCAAATGAACATCATTTTCGGAACAATGAGTTAACATTTTAAGTTAAAAAAACAAATTTAATTATAATTATATTATGCTCTACGATATATGTTATATTGAGCACTCTTTTAAAAAAGTAAATGCCGGCGAACTCCGAATTTTAAAACTGTTGGTTCTCTTCACCTGGAGATATATATATATATTGTCATATGCCTGCCTCGACGATAACTATCAAGATGATTACACGTCGAATCGGAAATATTTACATTTCCACATCTATGGACAGATACGAGTTATCTCTCCTAGATCATGACAAATGGACAATGATACACAAAAATAAGAAAAGGAGATTACTGTTCGATTGACATAATCGAACTGCAATCTTCCCAGGTCAATATCAATATCAACACATGCGCTGACCAACAATTCAAGGATGAACGACAAGACGAGACGA
This sequence comes from Ascarosepion bandense, assembly GCA_037127315.1. Taxonomy (NCBI): domain Eukaryota; kingdom Metazoa; phylum Mollusca; class Cephalopoda; order Sepiida; family Sepiidae; genus Ascarosepion; species Ascarosepion bandense. Next base: position 9,689,279 of record JBBBDQ010000738.1, read on the forward strand.
TTTTTGATATAAGATTTTAATAAGTAACAAAATATTAAAATAAAAACAAATATCTAGGTATAAATAAGGATGTCCAATGACTTGAACCTCAAAATTTATATTCGGATATCCAACGTAGTCGAAATAACAATTTACAACACATATCAACAAATATGAACGAATACAGGCGAATATGAATGCAAGAGATTAACACAAAATGAAAATGGGGAGAACCATATAATTTATAAGCACATATGGTATGATGTATGTGGTAACATAATATTTGTGAAAGTGTATGCGTGTTCTAACATGGGTCTAAGAAATATAATAACTTATCTTTATATCAGTTCCTTCTCTTTTATTTTACTGTCTTTTCTTCTTCTTTTTTTCTTTTCCTCCTCTTTCTTTATACAACTTTGAACTCAAACTCACTTGAAATGTATATAGCTCCGACTGTCTCTATTTTCTTTCGGTTGACTGTTATACTTTCCGCATACAAATTTTCTGAAATATCCGTACTCTTTTTTATTCCTTTATTCAAACAAGCGTCGTATTTTCTGTACTCGAACAATTCTTCGGTTTCTTCTCTTAAATATTTCTTTCGTTCATATGTTAACTTCTCTACGTCGCTATCTTTCTTTCTTTTCTTGATAAACAACTCAGCTTCGCTTTCTTTCTCTTCTTTTGACAAACAGGAATCAGCATACAAATAACATTACAGTTTCTTCTTTTCAATATCTCTTCGTCGCTATCTTTCTTTCTTTCTTTCTTCTTTGAAAACAATTCGGCCTCGTCTTCTTCTTCTTCTTCTTTTAACGAATAAGAATTTATAAGTTCGTTTTCTTTTTTATTCGGAGTTGCTTAAGATGAATTGATCAAATTACGCTATTATCTCAAATGCGTTTTTCTTTTCATTCATCATTTATCAGCGCCCAGTAATCATGACTTGCTTCTTTAAGATTTGAGCTGCAACTGATTTTCAAACTTTGCTTTCTATGTGATTTGTTTTTGGCGCGAATTCTAGCTCCTGCTGTTTCACGACCTCATGTCTAGCTTCTGCCTATTTCCCATTTAGACACTTGTTACTAAGGGTATCTGGGTCAACCAACCTTGACCTTCTATCCCAAAACTGACTTTAGGCTCCCACGTGATCATCTCCTTGTTACCACGCGGAGACTAATCTCAATATATGTGTGTGGCTATCTATATCCGTAACAATATATATATATATATATATATATATATATATATATATATATATATATATATATAGGGGGTATTCAAGGATAAAAGATGAATGGGATTCAAGAAGAGAGAAGATGTCAATTGACGTTGCATTTAAATTTTTAGACATTGTAGGGAAGCAAATAAACAAGGAAGTTCCACAGGAGGGAAATGCGAGAAAAGAAACTGTTGGAGTAGAAGTGACAAGTAAAAGGGTAGGACCTAGATGCCAATTCAGTATTACGCTAAAATTCACGTGGACCGGGCACCAGGGGAAAAAGCTCATCAGAGCAGTTATCATGAAAATATTTGTAGGAAAGACAGAGGGAGGCAGTGTCACGGTGGTGAGAAAATAATTGAAGTCGTGATACCAAGTCTGTTAATATGCCGTATTGACCTTGGAACTCATCCTTTTTATTTAACTTTTTTTTTTTTTTTTGTTATTTGGAATCTTTCTTCTAAACATAACATGCTGTTTTTGCTATTAACATTGCATATTCCAAAGAGATACCCTTTTTTTTTTCTTTTTGTTCCCATACATACATACATACATACATACATACATATATACATATGGTTGACTGGGGTTGACAATGCATGCATGTCTCGAACTGACATGTTGAAATAGCTATCCCCACTAAATCTGATCTGGATTTACAGATAAATATATATATATATATTTATCCTACGTCTATGGCACGACTAGGAGTTTCATGCGTTATGCAGTCATCAGGTGCATATTTTAATATACAGCTGCAGATGCTGTTATGCAAATTAATGCTTTTTCAATAAAACTACTTTTAGCTATATGATTTTTCAAAATCATCAGAATACATTTATATGATAAATATTACATATGAATTTCTTCTCATAATATCTACTTTTATTACAAACATTTACAATAATCTATTTCGTGTTGTGAGATTTTATTATGCAATTCTTAGGTTGTTCATGATATTGTAAATAAATGTATATAATAGAATACGCATTGATATCTATTTTATGATTTCAGATATACAAAAATTACTATACTACCCTTAATAACATTAATTATGAACACGGCTGCAGTTTAGTGGGCGCATTCGGGAATTAAAAAGTCGTTTACTTTTCAGTAAATTTTAGATGTGTACAATAGCATTAATACACTATTTATTACGAGTATTTCCATGACATCAAAATATGTATATCGAAATACCGTCTAATATGACGGCGACATATATATTGATTTACCTACAATTGAGTATCTTACATAAAGACATTGTATTCACTTACGCGCAAATACCCTTGGGAAAGGTATTAATCCGTCTGCTTCCTTCCAGTTATGGGTTAAATAGCAGGACAGATTGGGTTCTATAACCTTGGTCGGCAACCAGTCTACCGCAGAAAGCAATGGCAACCTACTGCGGGATAATCTTCTGCCCAGTCAGTCATGTCTCTTTCGAGACATGATCGCCCAAGCGTGTATCGCGTATGGCACTTAACTGACTAACTGACTGACATAAAGACATAAAGAAAAAAATAATCTGAACCCCCTAAGCGTGACAAGAGGGATATATATATATATATACATATATATAAGTAGCGATGAGCTGTAATACAGCGAAACAGATCTATCTACGGATGACTATTTTCGTATGTTAATAACAGACTCCAGTAGATCCAAGTGGAGTCTTTTCCGTTCTCAGTGCAATACAGTGAAAAATAATAATTTTATATATATATATATATATATATATATATATATATATACATATATATAAATGAAAAAGGAACGAAGAATATATTTACAACGTTCAAAACAATATTTTAAAACAGTGCTCAATATACAAATAGATCAATGAATATTTACTATAAATTATACTCTAGAACATGGACAGACTATAATCTACTACAAAAGTGTACATTTTCTTTCGACATTGAAAGGACTGTCTCATCAGGTAGTAAACTTAAACTTTTCAAAAATAACGTTTACTAACTGATGAGACATTGTTCTTTCAATGTTGAAACAAATGTACACTTTTGTAGTAGATTGTAGTCTGTACATGTTCTAAAGTGTAATTTATAATATATATATATATATATATATATATATATATATATATATATATATATATAAAATAGCAACTTGATGCTAAAATCCCAAAAGAGATCCTATTAATATTAATTATTACAAAGGGAATATTATAACTGATCCAGCTAGAGGGCTCAATGTAAATAAGATTATTTATTTTATTTTATTTTATTTTATTTTATTAATTTAATTTAATTTTTTTATTATTTTTATTATTCTAAGTTACCTTTGTATAGGTGTTTCCACATCTCTTATCCAGCAATATAACTTGAGATTAATTAATATATATATATATATATATATATATATATATATACATATAAGTAGCGATGAGCTGTAATACAGCGAAACAGATCTATCTACGGATGACTATTTTCGTATGTTAATAAGACTCCAGTAGATTCAAGTGGAGTCTTTTCCGTTCTCAGTGCAATACAGTGAAAAATAATAATTATATATATATATATATATATATATATATATATATATATATACATTTTTTATATTATAAATTAATTTCTATTATTTGTCCAATTAGGTATTTATTAATTAATTAATAATTATATATATATATATATATATATATATATATATATACACACACATTTTTTATATTATAAATTAATTTCTATTATTTGTCCAATTAGACATTTATTTACAACAGAAGTAATAATTAAGTGTTGATACCCGCTTTAATTTATTTCCATTTATTTTCTAAATCTAAATTTTAATTTTTTCCTTATTAGTTATTTGTCTTTTCTTTAGATTATATTATTTATTTATATTAAATATCATTTACTTATATTAATAATTCATGTTATGTTTTTTCTTTTTATTCTTGAAGTAAATTTTAACGTAAATTATTTTATCTCAACAATAGACAGGCCCTGTTTTAGTTTAACAATTAAACAATTTGCAAAAATATCCACAAAGCCCAGGAAAGTTCGTTATCTTTCATTTTTATCCTTTTCAATGTATCTATCGCCTCTACCCTCTTGGTCTGCGTATCCATCTGTCTGCTTATCGAACATATATTTTTTCATTCTCTTTATTTCTTTCCATTTCACCTTTCTTCTCTTTTCTTTCTTCCTCCCTTTCTTTCTCTTTCTTTTCGCTACGTTTTTTTCTTTTTCCTTTTTTTTGCCGCTTACCTTACCCACACACACACTCATACAAAGTTTTGTATGTTCCATAATATTAAAGATCACCGACAGTAGTGAACCTCCCCCACCTTCCTGACCCGCGTTTCCTCCTGTCTGCAAATTCAACATAATTTTCCCCCCTCTTTCTCTTTTCACCTTTTCTCTCTTTTTCTTTCTTCGTTCTTTTTTTTCTTCCTCCATTCCATTCCTTTTCCTTTCCTTTTCTAATCGCTACGCTTTTTCTTTTCTATTTGCAAGCCTCTTTTGGTTTCTCAAACAAATTTTTGAATTTTTTTCATAATATTAAAGATCACCGCTGAAGTGAATACAATTCGCAGAAATGATCATACAATCATGTTTCGAATTTTATGTATATATATATATATTTTTTTTTTATCATATCACCCCGAGCAAGGCGGTAACGCCACTGATGTGCACTGGGCTACATAGGAGTGAAAAGATTGGAAAAGAGAAAACCGGAAACCGCATGCTAAACAGGAAACAAAGGATGAGCCTCTTCACCTGTTCAATAGACGTGGGTGGAGTGTGAACCGGGCGATAGTTTAGTCTATCTACTCCAATTAAAGAAACACCGGGCACAGAGAAAATTTGCCCGGATTTATTAGTTGACAATATGATGACGTCATCAGTGTCATCCGTTTCCAGAAACTATGATTTTTGCGGATTTTTGCGGCTATTTCAATGGAAATTAGGCACAGAATGTGAACGAAAGCAGGAAATCGGGTTCGAACTTTCTGAGTATAACCAGTCTTTTCTCCCAAAATTAATAAATAAACACAATTTTACTGCGTTCATTCGGAGATTTTCTTCGTTTTTCTTTCTTTCTTTCTTTCGTTCTTTCTTTCTTTCTTTCTTCGTGAATTGTTTAGTTTGATTTCTGACGAAGACATTTTTCCTTGCCCGGATTTTCACTATTATTGCACCGATCGGCCCGGACCCGTGTCCGATAGTCAGATACGGCCATATATATATATATATATATATATATATATATATATATAGCCAACGGTCTTTAAAATTCAATTGAGTGGATTTTTTTCACTACTCGATAAAAAGAGCTCGCGGCAAGAGCTTTCACAGTTGCTAGTAAAGTTTAATATCTGGTATTAAAAAGAATGAACTGAGCTGACGCTGCCTCGTTAATAGATTTGTTGATTTCGCCTGGAATCAACAAAGATTTGGACAATTCTTACATTCAATAAGTTATGAAGAAAGATCTTGTTCGCATACAAGACTTAAGAAAAAATAATAAAAAAAATTCATTGTTAGTATTCATTAATAAAAC
>JBBBDQ010000738.1:9697500-9722500 GCA_037127315.1 Ascarosepion bandense
TAAATGTAGCACAAGACCAAATGTATGGAACACTTACTAAATATCTTACACTTAGTAAATTTCTCTCTCTCTCTCTCTCTCTCTCTCTCTATATATATATATATATATATATATATATATATATATATATAGTGACGTAAATCAGTAAATATATATATGAGAAGGGTGTACATATATATAGTATTATTATTCAGGTGTTAATAAAAGTGCTCTATGTATGAACAAAGATATATATATATATGGAAGAATGGTAGACTTAAAAAAAACAGTAGCTACACTGGTATGTACGCATCGCTCATTCAGTAATGAATTAGAGCACTCTAACTATTGGGCGTGTATAATGATAATATACACGCTAAAAAGTCTGCCTTCTTTTACTGAGCGCCCATAGCCCAGAGGAAAAATCGCCGATTTACGCCAATTCGGTCGGGTTTCAACCCTGCGTTAAAAGCAATAGGAGTCTAACCGTACTGTCTGCGGATGACTATATATATATATATATATATATATATATATATATATATATATATATATGAACATGGATACACTGATCAGAGAATAAACAAGTATGCATATATGTACGTGTGTGCGCGGGCATGTGTCTTCCCTGATCTCATCATTCATTATGAACATTTTTTTTCTTTTCTGTCACTTTCTTCCTTTTCTTCTTCATATGTTTTCAACTGTATCGCCTTGTACTTGTATACCTACTGTTTATTTTCTCATTCTCCTTCCTCCTCTCTGTTTCTATTTACCTTCATTTTTTTTTTTTTAATCTTTCGTCAGTTCTTTTCGTTCTCTTTTCTTTTTACTTTCAATTCTCCTCTTCTTTCGATTTAAATTCTTTCCAGTTTTATCGTTACTAATATGTCACGCATTTTTTTTCCACCATATTTTAAGAAAAAATATCTCCTTCACAACTCAAACTGTAAATCATTCGAAGTTGTGTGTTTATTTGGACGGTTACACTCTTCAAAAGTGTATATTTCTCAAAGTGTTGGTCGGTATCTTTACTTACCATCGTCAGGTCACAATGCATGAAGTGCAACTGGTATGTTTTATGAGCAGCACATGCGTACCAAATCGACAATACTGATTGTAAGTAGAACCTCAAAACTTCTATGAATTTGGCGTTTTCACTATCGCTTGGACGTGTCAGCAAGTTAATAAACAACACACACACACACACACACACACACACACACACACACACACATATATATATATATATGTGTGTGTGTGTGTGTGTGTGTGTATTTAGGCAGCAAATTTTCTTTTAAACATGTCAGATTGAATAAATTGCAAACAATATGTTTGCTTATTTTTAATAAAATCCGTTCATACTCACGGATAATCATTCGCGTATTACAATCAAAAGATGTAAGAAATGAGCTGTAACGTTGACAGATGTTATTTTCATTTATTTCTGAAGGTACCCAAGTACTTTCAACATCTTTCCGATGTCATCTTCAGGGGTGTAAGTTATGGTAACAAATGTAACCGGAAGACTGTGTTGCTAAAAATTACTGAACATTTAGGGTTGACAAATTGCTAGCGCTCATTAGATCGTGAAAATTATCCAAAATGAAATTTTTTGTATGTAGTATTATCATGGTCATGCCCGTGTTAAAGCATGAAAAAAAGATTATCCGTGCGTATGAACGGATTTTATTAAAAATGAGCAAACATATTGTCTGCAATTTATTTAATCTGACATATATATATATATATATATATATATATATATATATATATATATATATAGTCATCCGCAGAGAGATCAGCTTCGCTGTATCACAGCTCATCCGACTGCTTTTAACCCGACCGAAATGGCGTCAATCGGCGATTCTACCTCTGAGCTATGGGCGTTCGATAGGAGGCATATTTTTTCAGCGTATGATGTATCATATGCCAGTAGCCGGTGTGCATTAATTCATTACTGAATGAGCGATGCTAGAGTAGCTACTGTTTTTTCAAAGTCTACCATTCTTCCGGGGATGTGCGTTGTGGTGCATTGGATATCGGCTCGGAACGAGAAATCGGGGAGCCAAGTTCGAATTCCAGCTGAATTCATTGCATTCAGTTACGCGCAAATACCCTTGGGAAAGGTATTAATCCGTCTATTCCTTCCAGTTATGGGTTAAATAACAGGACAGATTGGGTTCTATAGCCTTGGTCGGCAACCAGTCTACCGCAGAAAGCAATGGTAACCTACTGCGGGATAATCTTCTGCCCAGTCAGTCGTGTCTCTTTCGAGACATGATCGCCCAAGCGTGTATCCCGTATGGCACTTAACTAACTGATTGACCATTCTTCCAGAGTGCTCAATCAGGATGTGATAGCGTATATATATATGTGTGTGTATGTGTGTGTGTGTGTGTGTGTGTGTGTGTGTGTGTGTGTTCTCATTATTATTATTTTCGCATACATACACTTAAATTTAAAATAAGCATCTATTGCTTTTATTACACGTGGCACACAAATGTAAACACGCATAATTTTTTTCTAGATTTAAAAATTATCATCTCTTGCTGTGTTACGCGTGACACATATCTGACCAATGAAATCAAACCTCAATCAACATACTGTCTCTTTAGATTTTTTTCTTTTTTTTTTAATTTTTTAATCATTCGTCTTTAAAAATCTCTGAAGAAGCTTATTAAATTGAAACATGTTCAAGACATTTTTCCTACCTGTTCTTTAATTACTTTATTCATACATATATAGAGGGTGGTCATAAAGTCGGTGGAATAGGTGTGTGTATCAGTTATATTATTATAATAGAGTTCGTTATAACTATGTTATAGTTATTCTTGTACACAATTGTAATAATTGTATTAGTAAATATAATTGTATAAGTCATCTCAAAATAAATGTTATCATTTACTGTACACCTACTTTTGTCCACCCTAAAAATCTTAATAACAACTTTTTGGCATTTTTAATGAAATCTGCATATATATATATATATATATATTTTAATTCAGATACTTTAATCCAAGCGGAAAAAGCAGGAAGGTAAATTCCAAAAACCCGATCCTAATTAATATTAAAAATAATATTTTAATATTAAAAAATGATATAGGAAGAGAGCTCCATGTAATAAAATATTTCAGAGCAAATATAAATTAAAAAAGGATTAATTCAATGATGTTGGATGATCATTTCGATATGGAAATCCCCACGGGGAATAACGCATCACCTCAGCAACAGAAAAAATCCTTTCAAAAACTGATTATATATATATATATATATATATATATATATATATATATATATATATATATATATATATATATATATATATAATCTCCCGTCGTAAGTGAAGTTGGTACAAACAATAGTACATTTTTAGTCAAAAATTTCATTTATTTTTTTCATTTTTAAAATAATTTTTAAAAAGTTTAGTTTTTATTAAGCTAATGTTTCCAGTTCCTACCCCAAACAACACGCTAAAATTTAGTACAAAAAATCTTTAAATATTAAAAATATTAAAAAATCTTTAAATATTAATTTTACTTTAATTTTGCGCGGAATTGCATAGTCAGCTACATAATTCTTCAATGGAAAAAGATTTTGTTAGTTTCAATTAATCAGCCATCAATTTCAACCTGTGTGTGTTGTTGTTTTTTTTGTTTGTTTGTTTTTTGTTTTTTGTTAGTTTTTTTTAGATAACACCAAAATATTACGACGTTTCTAATTAGTCGAAGTGAGATTTTAAAAGTTTAGTCTCGTACTTTCGTATATCGAATCCAATAGAAAATGCTATTCCCGAAATAAAACTAGCAGTAAGATCTTATGACCGGGGTAATGGTGGGGGTCTACCAGATACAGTTTTAAGTTGCTTAAATACAGTCTCTAATTAAATTGAAATAATATAGTCATTAATTAGTTTTAAATTAGAGGAATTTTAAGAACAAAACAACAACATAATTATTTAAAGAAACTTGTTATTCTGTGTGTTTTTTTTTGTTTTTTTTTTAATAAAAACAATTATTCTCCATAAGTAAAAATTTACTTGTCAAAAAGTTGGTTTTCTTTTAAAAAATAATTTAGAGTTGATTGTAAAATTTCCATTTGGCCTCAAATTTTACTTTTTCCGAAAACTGGTGTATATATATATATATATATATATATATATATATATATATATAAAGAGAGAGAGAGAGAGAGAGAGATGTGGGTAATTTCCAAATATATAGAGAGAGAATTAGAAAAAGAATACATAGGGAACTTAAAAGTCTAAACTTCGAAGTATATATATATATATATATATATATATATTGACGTAAGGATATGCTATCTTCAAAAGTAAATCTGGTTACTGGCGGCGCATGATGCATAGAGTCCGAAATTCACAATAAAATATTGAAGACTCGCCTCGGCGTATCACTATGATATATTATTTTTCGGTCATCATATATATATAAATATATATATATATATACGTTTAATGCTTTAACTGAGCAGGTTCATGCCGATTTCGAAGTTTCGTGAAAACAGTTTTATGATGTCTTTACTCATCAGGGCTGATTTTAAGGGGGCAAAAACATCCCCAGCCATGATGAGTGAAAACATGATAACAGTAAAACATCAAAACAAAAAACAAAACAAAACAAAAAAATCAGCCCTGATGAGTGAAAACACGATAACGGTGTCCTCACGAAAATTCAAAGACGGCATGAATCTGCTCAGTTGACGTGACAAATTCTTTTCATTAAACCTACCAATGTTCTGTCTCCATCGAGCACTTTACAATAAAACACATGCTTGCCAAAATAGCTTTTATCAGTAGAACTACTGAAAAAAATCTTGGCGTTAAACATCACAACTCAGCACTTACTATACTCTGGAAGCGTGGTAGACTTTGTAAACAGTAGCTACTCCTGCATTTACGCACCGGTCATTCGATAATGAAATGGAGCACTCTAGCTATTGGGTGTGTTTATACGCGCTAAAAAGCCTGGACGCTAGTGACCTAGGGGTAGAATCGCCGACTGACGCCAATGCGGTCGGGTTTCAATCCTGGGTTAGGAAGCGACCGGAGTCTAAGCCGTACTGATGAGCTGTAATACAGCGAAACAAATCTGTCTGCGGATGACTATAGTATATATATATATATATATATCGCAGAACGAAAACGTGATTTAAAAGGAAGACAGAATGATAATAGATAACAAAAATAGAAGTGGAAATATAAAGATGCAAAGAGGAAATAAAAGCGAAAGAAGGGAAGAGAAGAGAGGGAGAAGAAATAAGTAAGAGGAGGATGTATTAGATATATAGAGGTGCCGGAATAGAGGAAAAGGAAACGGAGAATAAGAAAAGAAGAAAGAAGAGGAGAAGAAGAAGGAAGTATAAGAAAAGTTAAAAAAAAAAAAGATAGAGAGGAAGGAAAACGAAGAGAGAATATGAAAGAGATAAAAGAGAATCAGGGGAAGAGGAGTCGAAGGAGAGGATGAGAAAGAAGGGAAGAAAAAGGAGGAGTGAAAGTAGGACGAAAATGATGAAGTATAAAATCCAGAAATCCTTAAGTAAATGAAAAAACATACTACCACTAATAAGATAGATAGATAGATAGATAGATAGATAGATAGATAGATAGATAGATAGATAGATAGATCCCTCTGTTGTGTTTACAGATGCGCATGTGTCAACTGTCGTTAACGTAATTATTTTTTTGTTTTTTTGTTTTTGGTTTTATTTTTGTCGTTTTTTTGTGTTTGTTTGTTTGTTTGTTTGTTTGTTTGTTTCGTTTCGTTTTATCCTGTGGCGTAAATAACACAATAAATAACACAATTCAGTCAGTTTGAAATCTCAGTCAAAAAGCAAAATAAACGACTTAATATTTCAGTCAATGTGGTTGCAGGTCCTCATTTCATATTAGAAATGAAACTATCTTTTTCCCACGTTGGCCACAGAAAAAAGCAACATAATCAAGTTTCATGTGTACCTTGCGTTAGATTAGTGTTTAGCGGAACAAGCCCAGTGAACCACAAGTAGAGAGTTCTTGTGCCAATCTAAACTTCTTCTTCTTCTTTAAGTGCTATGGCTTTTCACATTTCTCTATCCCTGGTGGCTCTTAGCACGCTTTCTCCTGTTGCACCTGTTCCATCATCCACCTGATCAGGTCTTTCAAATATGTTATCCACTGCCTTCCTCTGTCTCTTTTTCCCTCTATGTGGCCTGTTAGTATCAGGTTCTCCAAGCCCCCCTTCCTCATTGCATGTCCCAGGAACTTTAGTTGTCTCTTCTTGACGCTCAGTATTAATTTCCTTTTCGTTTCCATCCTTTCCAAAACCTCATCATTGCTCACATGCTCGGTCCATGATATCTGCAGCATCCTTCTGTAGAACCACATTTCAGTTGCTTCAAGTTTTTCCTTCATCTTTGAAGATATTGTCCAACATTCACTGCCATATTGAAAAACCGACATCACATAGCAATCCACTACTATCTTCTTTGTTTCTAGCAAAATTGTCCTGTTTCTTAATATTTTACTCAACTTCTGGAATGCTTCCTTCGCCATGACAATTCGCCTTCGGATTTCAGTGTCGCACTTTCCGTCTTCTGTTAGAACACTTCCTAGGTATTTAAATTTTTGTACCTGCTTGATTTTAGAGTCCCTCACCTGTATTTGGCATTTTGGGTTGCCCTTTTTGCTGATGACCATGCATTCGGTTTTCTTGCAGTTTATTTGTAGTCCTTTCTTGTCACTCTCTTCAGCTACCTTCTGTAGGAGGTCTTGTAGTTTTTTTTCTTTATCTGCTATCTGCACTGTATCATCTACGAACCTTATATTGTTTAAATTGTGTCCTCCGATGACGAATCTTGGCATAATTTCTAGGGTTCTCAGAATAGTCTCGCTGTATAAGTTGAATAGATCCGGTGAAAAGACACATCCCTGTCCTACGCCCCTTTCAATCTTTGTATAACTGCTGAATTCGTTACCTGTCCGTATGCAGACAGTTTGCTGCCAGTAAAGGTTCTTGATTACTCTTAGGTCTTTCCCAAATATATCGAGGCTGCTGAGCATCTCCATCAATTCTTTGTTAATTTTGTTAAACGCCTTTGCATAATCAATAAAACATAGGTACTTCTTCATTTGTATAGCATTTTCAGAGAGCATCCTAATCATAAATATGGCGTTCCTTGTTCCAGAGTCTTTAACGAAACCGCACTGTTCTCGTGCTATCTATGGCCTGATTCTGATTCTCGCAAAATTTATCAGGAATCGGACGATCAGTTTTGTTATATGGCTCATTAAACTGATGGTTCTGTGGAGTTCGCATTCGTTTGCTTCTGGCTTCTTAGGCCGCGCTATGAAGATCGACTTGCTGAGGTCATCTGGTATTACACCACTATTATGAATTTCATTTATTATTTCTGCAATTTTCTCTATGCCAAATTCTTCCAGGGCTATCAGCAGCTCTATGACTACGCCGTCTGGTTCAGCTGCTTTATTTCTGTTCAGTTTGGCTATTGCAGGTTCCACTTCAGATTTTGATATTCCCGGTCCGTCCACATCTTTGTGTATTGTCGGTTGCTCTCTCTTGTCTTGGAAAAGATCTTTTATACATCCTTCCCATCGTTACAGTATTTCCTCTTTCTCCAATATGATTGTTCCGTCCTTGGATTTTATACATCCTGTTGAAGAGCAGGTTTTTTTTCTTATCAGTAAAATAATCTTCCTAAATTGCAACATAACATTGTAAGCTAGGATTGCTTCGTTGCTGATCTAGTGTATTATTTTCCGATAAATGTCTTTTGTTCGAACCTAGCTAATGACCTGAATTTCGAAAACTGATTTTTAAGGATGGTAAGGCTTCCCAACTTGAAAGGCTGACGCAACAAATCTTTTTCCCCACCCACCGACCATTTGGCCTTGTGTATTGTTGAAATTGATAAATATATTATTAAACAATAACAAACATCATAGAACAATTTTTGTCTACTGAAGGCATCCGTAACAATAATTAACACCAATATTTTTTGGCATTCACTAAGCTAATGCAGGGAGATTGTGTTTTTGCCAGATCATCAAATAGATCAGTCTTGCCTGCCTAAAAACGAGCACTGGTTTTGAACATTTATAACAGCGCCAGTTGAAATAATGTAGTACCTTAGCCACAAAGCAGTCCTTATTAGCAATTAAAAGGAACAAAGTGCTTGCACCCGGGTAGAAAATGAAATGAGCAAACACACAAAAATAGAAAGGGATGAGTCTTCTTGCCGGATTGATTTAAGAAAGAGAAAATACTGCAACGATGGGAAGGATATATAAAAGATCTTTTCCAAGACAAGAGAGAGAGCAACCGACAATACACAAACAAGTGGACGGACAGGAAATATCAAAATCTGAAGTGGTATCTGCAATAGGCAAACTGAATAGAAACAGTGAGGTGATCCTAAGAGAACTACAAATCTTACCTGGATTTATTAATAAGAGGCATAATCTTAACAACGTAAGATATGAATAGGACACCGTATTGATGACAAACAAAAATAAAACACCAGGAACTTCAAAACAAAGTAATAAAAAAAGCAAGTAAAGAAGGACTATCAATTTCAGGAAAACAATGTATGACCGTGAGTTCAAGAAGTGAGAAACAATTTTGAGACGTCAAAATCAAGCGATCTCAGACATTTAATCTGTGAAGAGTTATAACGGACAATACCAAATGTGGCATTGAAATCTAAAGGCACATTAAAATAATAAAAGATGCCTTCTAAAAGTTAAATAAAGTATTGAGAAACGGGAAATTGACATTAGAACAAAGAAAAGAGTTCTGGACTGCTATGTAATATGAATTCTTCTGTATGATAATTCTCTCAAAGATGAAGAGGAGAATCGAGGCAACAGAGACATGGTTCTAGAGAAGGATCCTGGAAAATACCATGGTCAGAATATTCGCACAAAGAGGACGTTTTAAAGAAAATTGGAATAAAAAACAAACTAGTATTGAGAATCAGAAAGAGACAGTTGCAGTTTCTGTAACGTATAAATAGGATAGAGGTCTTAGAGAATTTGATACACACAGAACATATTGAAGTTAAGATGGGCAAAGTGAAGTTTGTTTGAGTTTTGTTTAACGGCATATCAACCTCTGTGGGTTATGTAATGCCGAAAAAGGTAGGGTTTTAAAGGTATTTTTTTAATGTCCGGTTATAGTGAAAAGGTTGACTTAGTCAGATTTTGATTAATTTTTTTTGTATTTTTTTTTTTTTTTGAAAACTGAAGCTGTCTTCTAGTTTTTTATTCAAAAATGTATTGCTGGTAATAATTTTTTCTTCAAAAATGTATTAGGGCAATAATTTTTTCCGTCAAAACTGTATATCTTTCTATAAAAGTCTATATATATATATATATATATATACTATCAGTATAGCCGTATAGCCCGGCGTTGCTCGGGTATAATGAAAGCTTTAAAACTAATCCATGGTCCTGGAGCTCAGATTCTTTGGACGTTGGCACGAAGGACTAAAAAGCGAAACCGTAGACTGAAAGAAAAATGAATAGATGTAGGAAAAATTTTGATTTCCTGGTATCGATATCAAATAAATTTTTTTCGTCGTAAACTGAATTTTGAAGGCTAAATAAGTCCTCTTAGTAAATGGTATCATGGCTGAGATTATACTTACTTAGAACCGAACCCGAAGTAAAAACTAAAAGAAAAGGGCTGAAAAAATACAGACATACAGGCAGATAAACAGACATACACAAACATCTTGCCTTATATATATATATATATATATATATATATATATATATATATATATATATATATTATCAATTTTCTGCACTATTGTAAGAACTGCAACCTTGAAACTATCGTTTCTTATGTCTTTGTCTATGAGTGTATCAAATTTGATTAAAATCGGACCACTCCTTCTATAACCCGATTTTTTCGATTATCGATTTTCGATATTTATCGGGGGTACCTCGACACAAAAAACCTAGCACAAAACCTAGCACAAAACCTAGATAAGAACACTCACAGACGCTTATAGTACAACTGTGTAAATTTTCAAGAAAATCGGTTCAGCCGTTTCGGAGTCTATAGGTAACGGACACACACACACACACACATACACACACACAGAGACAAAGTTCCATTTATAAATAAGTTTATATATATATATATATATATATATGAAAGAATATCAAAAAGTTTTGAGTTTAAAAGTGTGTTTT
This sequence comes from Ascarosepion bandense, assembly GCA_037127315.1. Classification (NCBI taxonomy): domain Eukaryota; kingdom Metazoa; phylum Mollusca; class Cephalopoda; order Sepiida; family Sepiidae; genus Ascarosepion; species Ascarosepion bandense. The sequence continues at coordinate 9,707,696 of JBBBDQ010000738.1, forward strand.
TTTGACAGTATTTGTTTATTTCTTAGCTAATTCAAATTTTAAAATCATTTGTTTCTGATGAAGGACCGAGGGTGGTCTGAAATATAAAATATAATAATAGAAATAAACAAATACTGTCAAAAAAACACACTTTTAAACTCAAAACTTTTTGATATTCTTTCCTATACATATTAAGACAGTATAGTATACGTGGATCATCACTATGTTATATATATATATATATATATATATATATATATAAGTGTATTTTTATACTTTCATAGTGTTTTGACCTCAGTTTGGGTAGGTTAACTATTTGCCCGTAGCTGGGCTGGAGCCCTAACAGGTGCTACCGTTCCAAGTCAGGGTGGACCTGGGAACAACAGCAATTAAGAGGTGGTTCCATGCTCCTCACAACCTCCCAATCAGAGGCCTTGCTGCTGGATGCAATTTAATGTCATACCCAGGACCACAAAGTGAAGTAGCAGGCAAGATAACTAATGAGACTGTGCAAGTGAATGGCAGGAGAGGAACTCTGTGGGATCAGTCAGTTAAGTGTCATACACGCTTGGGCGATCATATCTTAAAAGAGACATGAGTGACTGGACAGAAGATTTTCCAGCAGTGGGTTGCTATTACTTTCTGCGATAGACTGGTTACCAACCAAGTATACAAAGACCAATCTATCATTCTATTTAACTCATAGCTGTAAGGAGAAGATACAGGTATTTTCGCATAAGTGAATGCAACGAATTCGACTAGAATTTGAACTCGGCTCTCCCATTTTTCGTTCCGATCCGATATCCACTGCACCACAACGCACACCCCACATGTTTTGAATAGTAAGGGGATAATCGTTGCTTATAGCTGCAAAAGATGATTTGTGGTTAGTCATGATCGTCTACGTCCTGCAGGGACATTGCACATAAAAGAAGAAAAGTCACAACTGTTATGCTCTACAACAGCTGTGGTTTGCACCTCAGTGATTAATTAATAACGAGCGGAACCCGTGGAATTTCCACGGAAGGATAATTATGATTTCATGTAAAAATATCACTTTGTCATACTACAAATGATAGTAACGTCTTAAATAAAATAAATTAATAAAATAATAGAATTTTAAAATTATTTTTTTCATTTTATTCTTAAATGATTTAATAATATATAAAGTTTTACAAATATTTAGAAATTTTCAAAGAATTGATTTCGAGTAAACTTTTTAGTTAAGAATTGATGATTATATTGCCTATCTAAAATTGATAAGTTTAATGAAAATCGTTTTATTATTAATCGAAATTTTTTCAGAGTATAATGTCCTCAATAATTATTATTTATTCTATCAATTAAAAGCTTATCAAATTAAATTATATCAGAGTTTTATTGCATTTTTTATTTTACTCTTCGGAGACTTTCGGATAGAAATAGAAGATTTATATTCATCAATGAATCCTGCGTTGAACAAATAAAACAAAAGTTAGCCATCAATATAATATTTATTAAGATTTCATGGATTTACGTGGAGAGGGTGTAACAAAAGTAAAAAATGTACTTTTATCAAGATTTTTAAAAAATAATAATTTCAAAAATAATGATTTCATTCATTTGTGAATGAGTAGTAATAGTTTCATTAAAATCCAACAATTATTTGATTTTGCAAGAATTTTCAAATTAATGAGTTTGTCACCGAAAATTTTTTTCGGTGACAAACTCATTAATTCATAACTCATTAATTCAAACTCATTAATTCAAACTCATTAATTCATAACTCATGCAATCATTACGTTTCCATTGTAAAATAGTTGTAACGTTTCTTTAGCCGCTAACTCAAATCAAAACAAAACCTTCTGACAAAATTTTGAAAATGTTAGAAAGGATTAAAGATTTTTTTTAAATAATTAAAGTTACTTTAAAGGCTTCTGCGTTCATTGTAAACAGAAAAGACCAACCAAGTAATGGCCAAGGGTGTAGAGGTCAGAAATTTCGTTATTAGGTCGCGGGATACGACAACAAACCTACCTATTTTTACTATATTATACAGTACACACACAATTACTCTACAACCACCAGCTTAAGCTGCTACTGATACGATAATGCTATAAGCTCTCTCCTCCTACTCTCTCCTACTACCCTTCCGTTTGGCAAAGGTGAGCGCAAAGGTGAGAGTAAAAAGATAGAGGGGAAGGAAAAGCTCGTGTAGAGAGTGTGGTGTAACGGACGGACGGACGAACTAAGTAACTAAGGAAGGAACAAGCACAATTATAATATAGATTATTTACCAAGTAACTTAACTTAATAAATACCGAACTCATTCTATTATTTATTTGGTCTGCAAGAATAGTTTGCTAACGACGTTAGTTCTCTTTTAGATCTAAAAACATGTGACTGTTGGTGAAATTCAGACTTCCAAGAGGTGACAAGTTTAATGCGTAAGTCAGAAAAGGATAGGACCGAGAATTCACGAGAAGAATTACTAATTGGAGTGCATATGATTGAGTGATCTTTTTTTTTTTTTAATTTTTTACGGTTTATTAACCCTTTAAAGCCGAAACATATTTTGAGAGCTCTTTTCTTTTTACAAGTTAATAATACATAAAAATATTTCTTTTAGTTGACAATGACTTTTCCAGATACTGGTCCTACTATTTAACCCTAGAACACTAACCACGGGTATATAGTCAGTCAGTCAATTAAGTGCCATATGTGATACACGCTTGGGCGATCATGTCTCGAAAGAGACATGACTGACTGGGCAGAAGATTTTCTCACAGTAGGTTGCCATTGCTTTCTGCGGTAGACTGGTTGCTGACCAAGGCTATAGAACCCAATCTGTCCTGTTATTTAACCCATAACTGGAAGGAATAGACGGATTAATACCCTTCCCAAGGGTATTTGCGCGTAAGTGAATGCAATGAATTTAGCTGGAATTCGAACTCGGCTCCCCGATTTCTCGTTCCGAGCCGATATCCAATGCACCACAAGTACCCAGCGCAAATTTTCCTATTTTTAATTCCCATTTTCAGTCTCTCATTTTCTTACCTAAATAATGTTTTTCAGGTCCTATTAATTTTAACTCGAAGTACGAAATTGGAAGTGCCTGCAAGTAAAATATTTCAAATAAAGATAGATATATATATATATATATATATATATATATATATATATATTTGTATTTTAAAAATCGGGTATGAATACCCATGGTTATTAGTGGTGTAATTTTAATCGATGGTTAGTGTTCTAGGGTTAAGTTATAGTTGGGGCGGGAAAGATTTGGATTCATAGTTTTCTCAAGAGTATTAGTACGAATAAGAATGTAACGAAGTCGACTGGAATTCGAACCCGGTTCTCCGATTTCTCATTCCGAGTGGATCATATATAAAAGTAGTAGAAACATGTCTCCACTCAGTCAAAATTTCGATATAAAATAAAAACTAAGTCCGTACAAGTAGAGTTATTATTTTCAAAATATAGAAGACACGGGAATTAACTCGAATTAATCGGCATTCATTGATTTTAAACTGTGGGAGATTCTGCTTTAAGTTGTTTTAAAAGGTCATTCTGCATATCTCGCAAGACTTTGCTTTTGGAATTAAGCAAACTATTCGCCAAGACACGCTAACAAATGATAGCTATCATTTTTTTTTTTCGGGCTGGGTTGCTTTAAGTTAACGCAAATGTTACTTTCTTTTTAAAAACAAATCACCACATTTTTCTGATTTTTTCTTTCTTTCTTTTTTTTTTTTTTTATCCCTTCTTTTTCGAACCTTAAACTTCAACAGTATTATTAGACAGACACACCATTGAACCCACCGGATGTAACTTTATATCTGCATTGAGATTGTGTAGCGTCCCAACCGGATGCTCCTAAATGGTCATCAGATTCCTAATTCCCTGCGATAAGAGATCAGGAAGTGGGATATACAAACAGAGGCACTGATTCAGGGGAAAAACGCTCTCTGAAAGTATCGATATGTAATGATAGAAACCAAGATAAGGTTAATCTTTGAGGAATCAATCTATTTCTCTTATAACAGGTTTCAGCAGGTCTCGTTTTTCTTTACTTTTTTAGACGCAAACTGTTCGTTTCGTGATCACCCCCCTCTCTCTCTCTCTCTCTTGCACACACTGTATGTCTTTATATCTTTAACCTTCTCTTTCCTTTCTCTTCACTGAAGTGGATGCTATCTTTTTGTTTTCATCGGTTAGTTTTCTAGATTTTAGTTGGCTCACGCTTTTTCTTATTTTTGTAGTATTTTTATTCTTTATTTATTTATTCTTTAATAGTATCTTTTCTTGCATATTTTTTCTTTATTTTTTCTCTTTTCGTATTTTATTTGGCTTTTTATCTCGTTCTCTCTTTTTCTTATTTGTTTCTTTTGTCTCTAACTCATCCTTTCTTTTTTTTTTTTTCTTATTTGTTTTTTCATTCTTTGTGTATCTTGTTCTTTATTTTTCGCTTTGTCTTTTTATCATTTCTTCGTCACGCTTTTTTTCTTTCTTTCCTTTTTTATATGCTTCTCTTTTCTTCTTAACCGTCCCTTCTGGTTTTTTATTCATAAGTTACTTATGTTTTATTTCTTCTTTCTTATTCCGCCTTTTCTTTTTTCTTTCTTATTATTCCTTCCTTATTTTCTCATTTCTATTATTTTTCATTCGTTTTCTTTTATTCTTTTATTCCCAAGTTGTTTCTTCTTTTTTGATCAAGTCAGTTTTTATCTTTTTTTCTATACCTTCTGATTTTCATTCTTTTCTTACTTTTTCATTATTTCATTCTCAATTTTTTTTTTTTTTTTACATTGAATTCTTTCGTTTGGTTTTCTTTCTTTTTTACTTTTTTGCGTAACTCCTTTTCTTTCTCAGTTTGAATCTTTCTTATTCTATCTCTCTTTCTTTTCAGTATTTCTCTCTACTTCTGAGATGAGGTAGTATTTACATTATTCGGGCTATTGTGCTCATCTTTGCTGCCAAGTTTACGATGTTTCGGTCGTTGTACACTCCAGCCTTCTTCAGGTACTAGGAATTTTGAACCGAACCCTTTATTACGATTACTGGGGGTATATCATTCTCTGGTAAAAATGCTAGAGAAAGGGAGTCTGGTATCCATGAGTTATCTCCCTTTAACTTGACTCATTAAGTTATTAGCCTCACAATTCTTTGGGCCAAATCACTGGGACAAGCCAACGTCTATATCCACTGGGCCATGTATCCTTGAGGACAAAGCATGTGAATTTCTGGCACTTATAAACATAATTACTCATTAACATTTTTTGCCAGTGGTCATATTGCAATCTTTGACGCTAATGATTTTCTCTAGTAATTTTTACCAGAGTTCATATTGCAATCTTTGACGCTAATGATTTTCTCTAGCACTCCGTATTACTGGTTCTCATATTGTATTCATTTCTATGCTTGGTCAGTTTAGATTTTTGTAGCCTAGCATATGCGCTGATTTCTTAAGCTTACATAGTTTCCAGTGGAGATCTCTATCTTCATATGTGGTTAGCCACGCCTGATTTTTCTATCTCGCCTCGTGTTACGGCTTTACGATGTTCTTGTAGCCTTACCTTAAGGGGGCAGCCTGTTTCTCTTTTATATATTACTTCCCACAGCTACATGGATGGCATACACACAGTCCTTATATGCTCCTCTGTTAGGAGCCTTACTCAGGAGAAGTAACTGTGAAGTGTAGAACCACATCTGAAAGTCATCCTGATGTTATATGGATCACAGATCCTTTTTATTTTCTCCGATAACCCCTTCACATAGGGTAGACGGACTGATGCTGTTTTCTAAGAGTTATTATCCAAGTTCGTAGTTGTAGAGTACTGCTTATACTGACCATTTCCTGTTCGTATGCCTCTGGGTCGCCGCTTATGACTTTCGCTCGATGTTGATGGCAGCGGACGATCCCTTTCTTTACACTGTATGAATGGTGGGAGTTGAAGTTGAGGTATTGTCCGGTGAATGTTGGTTTGCGGCATACGTATGTCTTGAACCCCACTCTCTGTTCGAAATATTAGTACATCCAGGAATGCTAGATTGTGGTCCCTCTCTTTTTCCATAGTGAACTGTATCGATGAGTTCACGAGGTCTAGTCGCGTAACACGACGGAAGATATAAAAATCCTTTCGCAAGGATATTTTCGCTTAAGTGAATGTAACGAACTCTACTGCAAGAGATAAGTTTTCCTTGTGTCTTCATTCATATTTTTCTGTTCCAGATATACTCTATCTGAAACTTTTTACACACACACACACACACACACACATACACACACACACACACACACACATATATATATATATATATATATATATATATATATATATATAAATATATATATAGTTAGTGTATCGAGACAGCAGATAATTATCTAAACATATGCTTTTAAATATAAGAGAAAATGAATGTCTATTATGTTTAATTATGAGCCGTTCTAAACATCGTATTTTGGCTTTAATTTCAGATTAAATTAAAGACCAAAATTCGCCAACATTTGGATATTTTTTATTAAGTTTGTCCTAAGCTATTGGCTAACATTAGCCATCTTCAGAGAGTTTACAGGGACATTAACATAAAAACATCCAACATCAAAGATGATTTTTTATCTTCTGTTGACATAATATTTTTCTAAGCAACGATAACAGTTACCAAATAGCAGACGCAGACTGCATTACAAATTTACGAACTGCGTCTGCTATTTGGTAACTGTTATCGTTGCTTAGCAAAATATTATGTCAACAGAAGATAAAAAATCATCTTTGATGGTGGATGTTTTTATGTTAACGTCCCTGTAACCTCTCTGAAGATGGCTAATGTTAGTCAAAAGCTTAGGACCAACTTAATAAAAAAAACATCCAAATGTTGGAGAATTTTGGTCTTTATTTTCACTTGAAATTAAAGTCAAAATCCGATGTTTAGAACGACCCATGATTAGACATAATAGACATTCATTGTCTGATATTTTTAACAATATATATATATATATATATATAGTGTATTTGGGCAACAATCTTTCTTTTATACAGGTTTCATTGAAAATGTCAGGCAAGGTATAATCATTAAGTTTTTTATATAACTTTTCATGTGTTTCTATCATTTTTTTTCTTTTCGGAACTCAAATTATATAAGAAATGTTCAAAGCTTTTGTAATTTCGAGCGCTTTCAGCTATACTTTTAACCGTGTTCACGAATTAATTTTGTTTTACTTATAAAAAAACACGTGGAAAGTTTATGTATATAGAATACTGTGTATGTTAAGTTCTGAAAAGAGTAAGTACATTGTTACCGTCTTCAAAAGGGATTTTATTAAGTGTAGGATTTCTTTTTTTTATTAGTAATGCTTCCATTACTTTTAATTTTCTTTTGCATGTAGATGATGTTATCATGTATGTATTATCAACGAGGATATCACGAATAGGTCCTGGAAGATCTCGATATGTGTTTAAATGAGATCGGGTGGAACTGTTGTGGGAAATGGGTAAGGTCAATCTTAACATACACAAGACCCTTTATACATAAACTTTTCACATGTTTATTTATAAGTAAAACAAAATTAATTCTTGATAATGGCTAAAAATATAGCCGAAAGCGGTCGAAATTACAAAAGCTTTGGTCATTTCTTATATAATTTGAGTTCAGAAAAGGAAAAAATTATACGAACACATAAAAAACTTAATGAAAATAAACTGTCTTTCATTTTCAATGAAACCTATATATATATATATATATATGTGTGTGTGTGTGTGTGTGTGTGTGTGTGTGTGTGTGTGTGTTTTTCCTCCATATTTATCTCAAGCTATTCATGTGTATCTATCAAGGTAGGTATTACAATTGTTTCTATCTATCTATCTATCTATCTATCTATCTATCTATCTATCTAACAATAGATTCTTTTAGATTCTATCTATCTATCTATCTATCTATCTATCTATCTATCTATCTATCTATCTATATAACAATAGATCCTTTTAGAATCTATCTATCTATCTATCTATCTATCTATCTATCTATCTATCTATATAACAATAGATCCTTTTAGATTCTATCTATCTATCTATTTATCTATCTATCTATCTAGTACTTTTTTGTTTATATTTTCTTACTTTTCATTCTTTCTTGTTACCCACTATTTTGCTTCATGTACCCGTTTTTTTTATTTTCTTCAATTCTCTTCCTCTCTTTCTTTATTTATCCATTTCTGTTTGTATGTCTCTCTCTCTCTCTCTCTCTCTCTCTCTCTCTCTCTCTGCACCCCCCCACATCATTATTATTAATGAATAGGCTGGGGCGTCCTGATGCCAACAGATGGCAGAAGTTTGTGCAACCAATTAAATAACTGATCTCCTTTCTTTGTTGTCGTTTTCGGGACTTATGTCTTTTACTCACATCCTGCTCCTCCACCTCCTCCTCCTTCTCTTTCTCCTCCTTCTTTTTCGTTTATTTTCTGTAAGAAAGGGTGCTGAAAAATTGTCGGCCTGAGCTAAATCTCAAACTCTGATCAAATGACCAAACAACAGATATTTTTCTTTTCCTTCTCTTTTTTTGGTGGGGGGGGGATAGCTTCTGAGTTGGGCCGAGAAGTTTTCAATACTCACTCATAATTATTTTCCTCCTCTTACTTCTCTCTCTCTCTCTCTCTCTCTCTCTTTCTCTCTCTCACTCTTCGTTTTCCTTCTTCGTTTCCTCATTTTTTCTCTTTTCCATTTTTATCACTTGCTTTTAATAACTTCTATCGTCTTTTTCTTTCTCCTTCTCTGCTAAATGGTGTTCATTCTTTAAATTCTTTCATTCATCTTAGTTTGACTTTTTTTTTCTTCTTTATTTTTTTGTCCTTCTTTTTCTGTCGCACACGTGTTTCAAAAACGCGATTACGCTTCTCTCTCGTTTAGATTTTTTTTAATCGGTAACAGAACCAAAAAATAGCAAACACTTTTTGCGACACTTTCTTTTTTCTTTGAAAGTAAATATTTGTCCGGAAACCAAACAAAATTTATTAACGTCTCGTCTTTTTTTCTTTTTTCATTTTATTCTATTTTTGCTATTTATTTTTATTTATTTTATAATTGAAACTCAAACAGAACGCTTCAAAGTAGTTGATCTTTAATACAAGAACATTCCAAACCAGACAGAATACGTTTGAATATTTGCTGAAGGACACTTTTCAATGGTTTTACGTATCTTCTTCGTTTGTAAACATCATATGATAACAGCAAAAATATCGAATTCCTCGATAAATCCTCGATAAAATTATCAAACTACCATATATGTGAATATTTTATGACATAATATGTATTTATCATCAACAAGTATTTAGTATATATTTATGTGGAAATCACCAGTTCTGTGTTTATCGATAAAAGCTTGGATAGATTTTGAACAAGTAACAAGTCATTTTACTGAATAAGGTGGTAGTTGCATAACCAATGTTCGAATTATTTATTTGTGAAACATAAGTGTTACAATCTACCAGGGAACAAGAACATTTTTAGATGGCATTAGTATAACATATCTTTGATTGCGGATGAATATCTGTAAATAATAATTCCAGTTGCTTTTTCATCGGGCTTAAAACTGTAATGAATTTGCTTTCGATAAAATAATTTTACTAGAATCTATTATTTTGTTTTGGTTGCTATTACTTAATTTTCTTTGGCTTATGGTCATATCACATTGAAATACCAGTTCCCGTACGATCACATAAGTTAAGCAATGTCGAACCTAGTCACTACTTAGATGGTATACCAGATGCTGTAAGCTTGGGTGTGAGGGTGGTGTAATGGTTAACTATCTCGAAACTGTTAATCTGAGAATTCCAGCTGGGTTCGTTATATACACCTACGCACAAATACCCTTTGGAAATGTATAAATATACCTCTTCTCACCCAAGCTATGGGTTAATTGGTAAGAATTGTATTAATAAACAATTATCATCTCCAAAAAATAAGATAAAATTGCGTACAAAATATTTAGATTTTGGCATCATATAAACCATAGAGGTAGATATGCCGCTAAACAAAATAATCCAACGAAATAAGACACAATCTTGTTACAATAAAACCTTTCGAATTGTGATGTATTGGATTGATTAGTAAAAGTTCAGAATAACGTCTCCTAACCTGTGCACACTGACAATAAATGATTAAAGTGAGTACATATGGTATTTCCAAAGATTTTATACTTTTTTAGGAGAGGCAGTTAAATATGTCCTAGAATAATGTCCTAAATTGAATATATTATTACTATACATCTAATAAGCTGATCTGTCAACTTTAGTTATTCCAGATTTAAGGAGATGGCTGTAACAGCTCTTTGAACAGACCTTATTAAATATTGGTTGCCAGAGTTGAACATTTTGCAAAATGCAGTCGGAACGAGAAAACAGTTTGGAAGCTCGCAATGCAATATAGTTTTGTGTTGACAGAGATGGTCATCAAAACTGTCCCTCACCCTCCCTACAGTCCAGACCTTGCTCCCTGCTTATTTTGGTTGTTTCACAAGAAAGAACTTTAGAAGCAGACATTTTGAAGACATTGAGAATATCAAGAAGGCTGTGACAAGGGTTCTCTAGACACCTTTAATTTAACCCTCTAGGGCCGCCATTCGTATCATATTTGATACAGTATTTCCCTATAAGGAAACATTTGGTATTTCCCTATCAGGAAACATTTGGTATTAATTGACTGAGCAGTCAGTACTGCTTTCATTTGAAATTTATAAAATATTTCTCTTAAAAAATTTTTCAGGAAAATATTTCTTTCAAGGCTTGTTTTCATACTGTATTAAATATGATACGAATGGCCCTAGAGGGTTAAACGACTTCCATGAGATATTCATGAAGTGGTTAAAGTTCTACAACAAGTGCATTGAAGTTAGGGAATCCGATTTTGAAGGGGATTGGAATAAATATATTAATTGACGGTATAAAATTACGTACAAAATATTTATATTCCGGCATTAAATAACCCATAGATGTTGATATGATGCTAAACAAAAACAATTTACAATTACCCAATTAATTTTCTTTGAAACAACTCTGTTTTTACCAACAATTTGTTAATAATATCCTAATAATATACACTGTAAATTGTTTTTAAGAAATCAGATTCTTGGTGGCTCTACTGTTAAAGTAAAGAATCCAATGCTGAATAATTTTTTTTTAAATCAAGGTACTAGAATTTTTGTGTGTGTTTAACAACCATCTGTTACATTCTACTCAATTATACTTTAAAATGATGAAAAGCATTTCCATCGTTTTAAAGTATAATTGGCTTAGAACTAATGTTTTAAATTTGGGTTAACAAAAAATGTATTAATACGGTTTTTGGTCTCAAATGCTATATATTCTAAATTTAGTTTATAATATAAAATGCATTCAAAATGCGAATGTAAGTGTAATCGCAGTACTAAACTTACAGTTGCATCGTGGTGCAGTGGATATCGTCTTGGAACGAAAAATTGGGTAGCCGAGTTCTAATTCCAGTTGAATTTCTTGCATTCACCTACGCAAATACCCTTTGGAAAGGTATTAATCCATCTCTTCCCTCTAGTTATAGGTTAAATAACAGGACAGATTGGGTTTTATAGCTTTAGTCGACAACCAGTCTACCGCAGAAAGTAATGGCAACCTACTGCGGGGTAATTATTCTGCCCATGTCTGTTTCGCGACATGATCGCCCAAGCGTGTATCACATATGGCACTTGACTGGCTGTCTAGATATAACTCTAAGTTCTATGCTAAAGATTTTTTTCTTGCACTTCTCGCTTGTGAAACACCCTTCCAGCCAACTTTAATCTTTGTTTCAAACCATTTTAATCTTCAAAAACTGTAAACGCAATGTCAATCGCTATCTACTGTCGGCCTGATTACTCTTCTTCGGTACTCGCTCCGTAGTGGTGTTTCTGTTTTCTAATTTTTCCACGCCCAGTAACCCACTTCTTTCTCAGTGACTTTAATGCCTTGCTTGGAGTAAACTTTAAGTTTTTAGAATTGCCGAAAGCCCGATCAGAAACAAACAGAAAATTCTGTCATTGCGTATTGACTGACCAACGTTCAGTCGAAAGAAAACAAGTTTAAAAAAAGAAAATGTATTGCTTTTTCTGTAGCCTTTAAGAAATGTATATCAATGAAAAATGGCTGCTTAAAATAAACATTTTCTACAACGCCCTACTTTTGACAAAGGCAAAAAGATTTTGAATTGTTTGTTATCTGTCATGCTACTTACATTATTGTTCTGTTCGGCCTATACATCTAGTATTAACGTAATATTTACTTATCAACTAATGTGTTTAAAACTTTTCTTTATATAACCTGTAAATTTTCAAAATCTTGTTTAATATCTACCAACTAAATTAAATGCCTAGGAGAGTTTCAGAGAAAAGCATATAAAAAACATATATATATATATATATATATATATATATATATATATATATATATATATATATACTATCGGCCATAATTATTAGGCCACCCCAGTTTTCTAAAAGAAATTATGTATTTCATACTATTTTAGTGTTTATTGCCAAGTGGATAATTCTAAATGAAAATAGAATGACATTATTACTTTGAAAAATTTTACAAGACAAGGAAGCAAAGATGAACTCGTCCATATCACCCTAAATTTTTTTCTTTCTTTCATTAATGAAACAGCAATATAGGTAATTATTGAATATTTATAAATTCATTTGATGCACATGTTAATGTACAGTATTAACAAAAGAACCGTTCTATTTTCATTTACAATTATTTACTTAGCAATAAATACTAAAAAAATAGTATGAAATACATCATATATGAATTTTGTAGGCATTGTCAAGAGTGAATTTCATTTTACGCGTAACCGAATGTGTGTAGAGTTTATGTACATAGAGTTATGTTATATATATATTAGAATATGGTATATATATAAAAATTAGGTGTATACATAAAGATATATACATATATATATATATATATATATATATATATATATATATATATATATATATATTTAGTGTATCGAGGCAGCAAATAATTTTCTAAACATATACCGTTAAATATAAGAGACAATGAATGTCTATTATGCTTTCGGCTCACATGAGCCATCTTCAGAGAGGTTATAATGACGGTAACACAAAAACATCCACCATCAGCGACGATTTTATCTTGTGTTGACATAAAACTCCGCTAAACAAAGGCAATAGTTACTAAAAATAACAAACGCATAATAATATATATATTAAATATATTATTAAATTATATATATTAAATTAATATATATAAAAATAAATATATATAAGGTATATATATATATATATATATATATATATATATATATATATATATATATACCTTGTTCTAATATATATAGATATATATATATGCCTTCTCATATATATATTTACCTTATTCTAATATATATATATATATATATATATAGCTTATTCATATACATATATATAAACCTCATATTAATATATCTATATATCTATATATATTGATATATTTTATTAAATTAAAAAATTTAAATTTTTATCCACATGTAATCAGTAAATATTTAAATTTTTTATGTTGTTATTATAAAAGCTGTTAAGTTAGCTTTATAAGATTTAATTCCCATAAATATCGAGTGAACTTAAATTCAAATCTATTAATCTCTCAGTTTGAAATATGCACCTGATGATTGCATAATGCATGAAATTTCGAGTTGTACCGTAAATGTAGAATAATATGTATATTTATTAATATATATATATATATTAGTCATCCACATACAAGCCTGTTTCGCCGTGTCACAGCTCATCAGTGTGGCTAGACGAATCCACTTGCTTCTGACCGGGATCAAAACTAGACCGATTTATATCCTCTTGTAGATATTATTATGCAAATCGATTTTTTCACAAAAAAATTGCTTTTAAACAAATGATTTGTCAAAATTTTCAGGATATGTAAATTTCTCTATATGATGAGGTTTTGGAGAAGATAGAAACGAAAAGGAGACTAATACTTAACGTCAAGAAAAAACTGCTTAATTTTCTGGGAAATATAATGAGAAAAGAGGGCTTGGAGAAACTGATATTCACAGGTCAGATAGAGGGAGAGAAAAACAGGGGGAAATAACGCGTAATATACTTGATGGGCTTGAGCGGAGTTTGGGTGGCTAACAGGAGAAAGCATGTTAAGATCCACTAGAGATGGGGATAAGTGGAAGGCCATGATCACCTATGTCCAGAAAGAACATGGCAGATAGAAGAAGAAGATTATTTTTATTATAATAATATACAATAACATTTTTGGTGTGAGATTTTATTTTGTAATTCTAAGATTGTTCCTCATATTGCAAATAAATGTATATAATATAATATAATGCGTATTGATATCCAGTTTATGATTTCAAATATATTAAAATTGTTTTTGGTTAAAAGTAAAATAATCTCAAGCAAAACAGAAAATATTACAAAGTTACCGAATGATACAGCGTTGGAAATTGCAAAAACGTTGAGATGAAACCACAGAACAGCAAAATAAATCTTTGCAAGATACGAACAAAACGGCTTCAAGAATTATGCAAAAATATATTTGAAAATGTTTTTGAATCTAATACACAAGAAAAGTCGATTGACCAGAAGAAAATATTTGAAGAAATTTGCTTTGCAACTGTAAAAAATGTAAACGAGAAAAAAGATGTAGTATAAAAAAAATTGGCTAAAAACATAAAGTCAACCAAAGGTTCATATATATGTACCTCCATTTTTACGCTTTTATGGATATATGTTGTTCAGCACTGACATTTAGTTGTGAAGTGGATATCAGCTCGTAACAAGTAATCGGAGAATCGAGTTCGAATT
>JBBBDQ010000738.1:9725000-9822500 GCA_037127315.1 Ascarosepion bandense
ATATATATATATATATATATATATATATATATAAACGTCATGCTCTACTGATTACCATTCGCACCGGAAGCTCCAAGTGTTTGCGTGTCAATCTGAGGAAAGTGTAGAGAATTCAGAAAGAATACAGTTATATATTCAGTTCAACATCATGGTGTTTGTTGTGATCACTACTAATGGCAGGAGAACCCAGTCATGAATGTCAGACTGTTGTGGGGTCTCCTCTTTTTCCAGGATAATATATTCGTCTAGAGTGTACATATACTCCTGCATAGAAGCAAGAAGTCAGTCATGGTCAGATAACGTTTAGACATCATCAGACATCGAGAGATCCGCAAGATAACGTCAAATCCGAGAGATACCGAAAGATGCTGAGATATACAGCGTAAGTAGTTCATAGTAGCTCTGAGCTCCACTCAGCAGAATATTATTTTACAGCACCCGTCAGTGTGCTTTCTTCATGATATATATTCCAAGATAAGTTATAAGATTGAATATTTGTTCAGCATCATATTACATACGTGCATACACATAGTAACGTTTTTCTTTATAAATATATATAACCTGCATCTATTCGCATATATGAAGCAAAATAAAAGCTAATGCCATTTGATATCCGATCAAATACATACAAATAATAATAAGTAAATAATTAATGAAAGGTATCAAACGAAATAAAGCCTGCAATAAAACAATGGGTACTGTTACCAATCACAGATGAAAGCTAAGTATACAGTTTTCGGGGAAAAAATGTGCGCATCAATGTGTTGCTCTCTAGACCAAGGATCTGTGTAGAATAAATGACAGACTTAAATATTTTTGCTTTGTTGTCCAGAAACATTCGTAGACAATTATAGCCTACAGGGCATGTGTCTTTTGTTGTATTTTTTCATCCACGATAGTCCAAAAGTCCATATGAATTAATCTATTACATAACATTGCTAATAATCACACCCAGAAACAGATCACCACCGCCACCACGTTCTGCTCTCACTGTGCGGTATTTACGATCTGCGATGGATAAATTGTCGTCTAAATTACACAAAAATGAAAATAATACCGACATCTTTTAACAAATATACTTATCAAAATTACACAAGAATATCATAATATACTAAAGAGTACATTTATTCTGTTTATTGTTACTGTTGTTGGTAGTCCTCAAGTCATGCGGTTTCTGTTATTTGATGCAGTTCTTTGCTTTAAGGTATGCTATATTTATGAATAAAGATGCTCTATATCAAGAATAGAGCATATGTAAATATAAAATATTTAGAATAATCTGAAATATAACCGTAACCGATTGCCCAATACAACCGAAAATACCTGACGTTGTTACCGATATAATAGCCGAGCTACCACACAATACACATAGCCTAAAGATTATGGTCACGCTTTTTAAACAAACTACCGCTACTCATTGTTGATATCAGTATATATTTATCCACTGAGATATATATATATATATATATATATATATATATATATATATATATATATATATAAGCAAAGCTCAAATTTTACAAAGTTTTGTTACAATATGTATCTATATGTATAAACAGATGTGTTGAAAATTTCTTGATCCCACCAATAATATTATTATCTCCTGTGAAATGTCGGTATTTGATCATTTGGTTACGTTTTGTGAATTGAGTTGAGTCAATAACTTTTTACCAGATTTCATATACTTTTTGAATGCATAAAATTATAAAATCTTTTTTTTTGTTTGTTTTTTTTTGTTGTTGCTGTTTTTTGTTGTTTTTGTTGTTGATTTTGACACCTTTTATTCCTACCGAATACAGCTACTGAACGCGACTTTTATATTATTGACTTCATTTTAGTCGATTGATCACCGTTACAAAATATACTACAATGTTCACTACCCTCAATCCAACCTTCTGCCACCCGCCTTTCGATGCCACACTCTCGTGTTCCCACACCCCTTGCGCAATCGTCCGTATCTGTCCCTCTGCAGTGTGTCATCCTTGGCCGCTGAACCCGATTCATGCAATCACAATGCACAATGGGGTTTAACGTTTGTTCTCTTACAAGGATTTGAATAACACATTTCCTTGTTCAAATTACAGCCAGCATCAAAGATGGCCGCTCCAATAAAGACAAGTTTGTATATTAACGTCGATCATTTGCGTGCGAACGTGCGTGTGAGTACGCATGCGCGCTACGGACAAATGTTTGTGGCAATTTGTTATTGTTTGCTCAATGACATTAAAAATGTTCAAATCAGCCAATTGTTTTTTGCTAATCATTATCAACATTTTTTGTATTTTATTCATTACAATACTATTATGACTGCTACTATTAATAGCAGCAGCAGTTATAATATTATTGCTACTGTTTTTATACTGTAAGGTGATATTATCATTATTATTTACATTGTTTCATTCTGAGTAATGACCTCATCTTTTTGGTCTTTATTATAATGTTTTGGCCGTTGTGACCACCGGCCTTATTATAACAACAAAATCTAGGATATTAGGCCAAATGTATTTAATATAAACAACGAGTGGTTTCGTGTCGTCAAAAATGACGGCAAAATATTTATTGATGTACCTACTATTGAGTATCTTACATTAAGACATAAGAAAAAAATATAATCCCAAGGACAGGAGGAATATATACATATATATATTACGCTCTCACGCCCTGATTGAGCGCTCAGGAGGAATGGTAGACTTTGAAAAAATAGTAGCTACACAAACATCTGCGAATTGTTCATTCAGTAATGAATTAGAACACTATCAGCTATTGGCGTATGTTTACATGGTATGTGACACGCTAAAAGTCTGCATTCTTCTACCGAGCGCTAATAGCTCAGAGGTAGAGTCGCTGACTGATGTCAATTCGGTCGGGTTTCTATCTTGGCTAAAAGCAATCGGATGTCTAACCGTACTGATGAGCTGCGAAACAAATCTGTCTGCTGATGACTATATATATGTGTGTGTGTGTGTGTGTGTGTGTGTGTGTGTGTGTGTGTGTGTGTGTGTGTGTGTGTTTATACAAATAAATACACAACGGACTTAATTATATATATATATATATATATATATATATATATATATATATATATAATGCTTGTATGTAGGCTGCATTTTTTCATTGATGCATTGATTGTCGTCTGATAAGCTTAATTGCATTATCGTTGAAAGAAGAAAGAAAATCACAATATTGATACATTTTTTTATCTTTTCTGAGCTTTCGGCTTACATCAGCCATTATCGAAGATGACAATTATATTAAGTGTATTAAACAGTTCGGTGATGAACAATAGTAGTAGTCATCTATTTTGTTTGCATGGAAGGTTTTCAAAGCAACGTGTATGCATGCTGGAAGCGAAAATCACACTACAACTTGTGACGTAACACATAACCACGCGAGAGTGGGGGCGAGAAGTTTTAAGTATGGAAAGCCATTGGGATAACAAATTGCTGCTGTTATCTATAATAGGCATTTAAGAATGTTTGTGGAGATTTCGTAGTTTATTTTGTTCAGCTTAGGTTTCAACTAATTTTATGTATATGGCTTCGAGAATTTTTAGTTTTTGTTTATTGTTTTCATGTTTAAGAATAGTTGTGTTTTTAACGAGGGTTTCCGGAATTGTGTATGCGGCTAGGTATGTTGTTTTAAATGCCTAGAAATGTTAGAATTATCATTCAAATGTAGTGTCAAGCGTCATGAAATATATATAAGTATGGTTGTGTTTTCGACGAGGATTTCGCGGAATTGTATATGTGGCCTGGTATGTTGTTTTAAATGCCTAAAGATGTTGGAATTATCGTTTAAATATAGTGTCAAACGTCGTAAGAGCAAGTTTGGGGTGTGACCAACATAAATATTGTTTAATCCGTTGTAGAGACAATCTCCCAAAGGGCACCTGAACTTGTAAACTATTGTAAACTGTTTTTTCGTTTGTTTTTATTTTATTTTATTTTATTTTATTTTATTTTATTTTTTCAAATCGCTGACCGGGTAAGAAGAGTCATTGCGAATAAATAAGTGAGGTGGATATACTAGATTTGGAGTAGTATATGATTAACTTGAATATTTTTTTTTTTTTTTGCTAGGATCTGTTGTAAATATATTAGTACTTACTAATTTTTTTAGTATGTTTTTATCTTATTTATAGTTTGTATGCTTTTGATGACGATATGGGACATTAATGTGTTTGAGATTAGTTAAGGCAGCACTGTGCTTTACCTGCTTAGTATTGAGACTTCCCAGAAAGCATCTTTTTTGTTCGTCAACTGTATAGTCTGGGAAGCTATTATCAATATTGTGATTTTCTTTCTTCTTTCAACGATAAGGCTATTAAGCTTATCAGACGATATGATAGGAAATTTGCATAAAATAAATAGACAAAACTTGTGTATATTATTTAATGAAACATGCAGCAATACACACACACACACACACACACACACACACACACACACACACACACATATATATATATATATATATATATATATATATATATACGAGAATGATATATCCCAGTGATCGAAATAAAGGGGTTCGATCCGAAATTCCTAGCATCTAAAGAAGAGCTGAGCGTACAACAACCGAAATGTCGTAAACATAGCAATAAAGATGAGAACTACAGTCCTAACAATGTTAATAATGTAATCGAAGGTATTATTAAAAATCAGCTGCAAAATGATTTCCGAGAACTACAGAATCGTATTACCATTTGTGTGCGTAATATGAGTGGACGTGTTGAAAAATAACAATCCTAATAATAAATTTACAAATTTCTTCTTTTTTATTTGTTTTTTACAGATTGTTTCTATCATGTATAGTTACAAAGCTATATGCAATTTAAATTGCACACGGACTTTACGGATACCATGTATATTTTCAGACATGTTTCTTTTTTTCAACAAGTTTAGTCTGACCAATTTTTTATTAACTTTCTCAAGTTTTTGAATTAGTTGATTTATATACTCAGTAAATTTACCAAAGTTCGTATTTATTTATATATACTTTTACGAGTAATTCCGAATGTTGCTACCACACAGACACTACATTGGTTCTTAAAAATAGTAGAGAAGCTCGAAATTATTTGGACGAAACAACAAGACAACATGAACTTTGGACAGTTTCTCCTGTAGTAGGGAGCTGGTTGAATGTTTATTAAATTGGCCTTGTGTCAAGCATAACCGAACTCCCTACAACTTATAGGTTTATTAGAATCATCATCAGAGTTCTCAGAAGATTGAAGATTGGATGTTGGAATGTGGAATGTGAAAGAATAAGTGTATTTTGTTTGTTAAAGTAGAATTTTATTAACAGAACAGAATAAAATGAATTTGTAGGAGTTAAATGCTAAAAAAATGTACGTAGTTTATCAATTTGTAAGAGTTGAATAGTAATCAGTAGCAGAGTGTGCATATGTAGAAAGATTAACAGGTTATTAATAAAGTCTGTGTTCCTTTCCTTTTTTTTTTTTTTTTTTGCCGGCGAGAAAGTAAAAAGAACGGTGAAGCAATAACAGGAATTGTACTTATCAGAGTTAATATTTAGGAGTTAGGAGTTAGTTGAAGTATGCTGCTGTTGTTGTTTTTGTCTTCTTCTTCTTTGTTGACTGCGAGAATGTTGAGGATGGAGAAAAAGAGGTAAAGGAAATAGCACTAGTGAAGAAGGAGTACCAATGTGTGACGAGACTTTACGCGTCTAATTTCTGCTCCCATCTGACTGACTGACTGACTGACTGACTGATTGCTTCAGCTTTCTTTCTATTTTTATAGCCACTTAGTTTTTCACACTGGATTACTAACTTTTTTCAGTTTTGCAAATCGCTTCCTTTTATTGGTTAGAAAATTAATTTAACATCTGA
Organism: Ascarosepion bandense; assembly: GCA_037127315.1. Taxonomy (NCBI): domain Eukaryota; kingdom Metazoa; phylum Mollusca; class Cephalopoda; order Sepiida; family Sepiidae; genus Ascarosepion; species Ascarosepion bandense. The sequence continues at coordinate 9,730,852 of JBBBDQ010000738.1, forward strand.
TCGCGAAATCTGGCTTCGTCTTTTTCTTTCAGTATGGGGTCAATCCTTTTCCTATTCATCAAAATCAGGATTTCACACGTCATAATGAATTTTTGTAAAAGTGAAGAAGAGAAGAGAGTTACTTTTAACTTCGTGTTTACTACAATCCATAATTTTGATCACAATCAATTTTTTTTTTAATTTAAAAAAATAAGTCATTTTTCTTTTTATTGTTTATGTTTCTTAATAAAGTTTCCCCCCCCTTTTGCGTTTGGTGTCTTCTTTTTTTTTTTTTTTTTTTTGGGTAACGTGGCTTATTGAGTTCCCTTTATCTTGTCGTTGTTACTTTCCTCTTTAGCCAACCTTCCCTGAATATCAGTTTAGGTAAAACCTTGGTAGGTTTTTTTGGCTCACTGGGTTAATTTACTGAGTTATCACGCGACCTATGTTTCTAGCATGTAGTTTCTTCCGGTGATTTGCAGTATTGAAGAATATATTCTACAATATAATTCTATTGAACACGTTTTAATACAACTGTATACTGATTTAATTTTATTATGACCAAAAATTATATATATATATATATATATATATATATATATATATATATATCGGTGAGAATTGCCGCCCTTGAAGACGGAGAGGATAATCCAAAAGATTTTATCTAAATAATATTAATTATCAATTAGAAATAGAGAGCTCAGTAGATATTAACGAGAGCAAATATACGGAGAAGAAAACTCAACACATAAACGGTTATAAAGCCAGAATTTATTTCAGCAATGTAAAGAAAAATCGTTACAGTTGCCTCGCTCAGACCGTTGATGAATAAATAATTGTAAATTTCACGCAATAAAATTATTTTTTAAAACAAATATAAACGGAAAAGAAATTCATATTAAAAACATGTCAAAACTTTCTATATATACAATACACACTAAGGAATTAAATCACACATACATAAAAAAAATATATACACACGCAAGAAGGAGGAAAGGGATTCATGCACAGACAGAATTAATCACACAAACATTATTTAGGAAGGAATATATACATACGCAATAAAGGGTTAGGATCTAAAGCACGCAGATTTATAAATAAAGAGAAGGTGAACAGAAACCCATAAGTCACAAATGTAAGCTAACACAGAAATTTATAAACCCCAAAGCGTTCGGTTCGAAATTCCTAGCACCTGAAGAAGGCCGGAGCGTACAACGGCCGAAACGTCATACAAATGACAACAAAGATGAGGACAATAGTCCAAATAATGTAAATACTGTAAATAATTTTTTTTTTCAAAAATCTTTAAAAAATTTACTTTACAAAATATTTATTAAAATTATTATCCCAATTTAGATCTTAGAAAATTAAAGTAAAAGTTAAATTCAAATAGACTATTCTAAGGGAATTTTTAACAAGGAAAGTGAATATATTACCTAATGAACCAGATAAAAAAAAAATATATAGACTTATATATGAGCACACAGATAAAAAAAAATTCTCTAAGGGTGAAGAGTGGGGAAAATAAAGAGAAAAAATTGAATAAATATATATCTTAATTTTTGCATCCATTTAACAGGAAAGAAATTCATATTTAAAAAGTGCCAAAAATTTCTATATAAAATTTTTATTAGAAATTATTTTTCCCATTTAGAACTTAGAAAAATAGGAGTTAAATTCACTTTGACAATTCTAAAGGCAATTTACGGTTTAAGTATCCCTCTGCTATAACAGTCATTGCTTTGTTTTGTTTTTCTTTGGGTTTTTTTTTGTTTTTGTTTGTTTTTTTGTTTTGTTTTGTTTTTTTGTTTTTTGTTTTTTTTAATATTCCGTGTGAAATTTGCATCTATTTATTCATCAGCGGTCTTAACGAGGCAATTTTAAGGATTTTTCTTTACATTGCTGAAATAAATTCTGGATTTAATTCTAAAGGCAATTTACGGTTTAAGTATCCCTCTGCTATAACAGTCATTGTTTTGCTTTGTTTTGTTTTTCTTTGGTTTTTTGTTTTGTTTTTGTTTTTGTTTTTTTTGTTTTGTTTTGTTTTATTTGTTTTTTTTTGTTTTGTTTTTTTTTTGTTTTTTTTAATATTCCGTGTGAAATTTGCATCTATTTATTCATCAGCGGTCTGAACGAGGCAATTTTAAGGATTTTTCTTTACATTGCTGAAATAAATTCTGGATTTATAACTGTTTAATTATGCGTTGAGTTTTCTTGAAACTTTTATTTTAGTTTTAATTAAAAGCTAAATGAGTAAATTTACTATTTCCAGTAAGTAAAATATCTGGTTTATTTCAAACAGAAATTATATTGATTGAAATATAAAATATTTTTGAGCGATCGACACATTTGTAAACAAAAGTTAAACCTCGGTTTTAAAAATCTTGCAAAAATAAAATATACACCCGTGACACATGTTTTTGAAAAATTAGCAAATTTTATGTTAAATTAATCTGATTCACACAAATATTGCTTATTTATAGCGTGAAATTTAGAATAAAACTATTTTTTAATCACATTTTGTACTTTTTCACCTGTCCGCTTTATATCAAAACGTGTTTACAAGCTTTTGATTACAGATAAAATAAGTGTATGACGTTCACAAGTGACCAATTGTACAATTTTTTTTCAGGTGACGGAGGAAACTCTTCTATTTGCACATAGAAATTACCATACAAAAAAAATAAAATACACGAAAAACAATTAATTTATTTTAGGTGTATGGTTAGGTCTTAAAGGCTGTAACAATGCGGTTAGTAAAATAAAGAAAGATAAATAAGTTGTTGGGTATTACCTATTTATACATTAATATTTCGAGATCAAAATCTCATCTTCAGAATGGCAGGAGAGCTTGCGTCCGAGTGAGTCCGTGCCTTTCAACGAATGGTCATTCCAGGCTGCTGCTGGTGTCATTAATTGTAGTGTGTGTGTGTGTGTGTGTGTGTGTGTGTGTTAGAGCTTGTATGTCTGTGTGTGTTTATGGTATATATATGTGTGATTGATAGTTGGGACCTTTTCCTGGTCTGATGATATCAGTCTGCTTTAATATGTGGTTTATCTAAGTACGTGTAACCTGACCGTTAGTTTGACTTTTACCAAAGTTGAAGAGGGCTTGTTTTATTACCGTTGTTTTATCTGTCCGCTTTATATATATATATATATATATATATATATATATAATATTTTGTTTTATTTATTTATTTATTTTATTTTATTCTTTTTCCCTTTTGTGATCATTTTATATGTATATACCTATTTATGGTATCATGTGTCCGTGTGTGTGTGTGTGTGTGTGTGTGTGTGTGTGTGTGTGTGTGTGTGTGTATTTTTTGTTTTATCAATTAGTGTGTTATAGGTCCCTCCATTATTTTGCGGGAAAAACTGCATAGCGTCAATGAAAAGGCCACAAACTTAATAGAAATAAAATTTTATCGTTGATGTCATTATTAAGATGAAAGACCAAAGTATTTTTTATTGAATCATTTTTTATTAAATTATTTTAATCCTTTCTAACAAACATTATAGCGTAATGAAAAAGGCCACAAACTTAATGAAAATGAATTTTTAAAATATAAAGGCCAAACGATTTGTATTAAACTTTTCAATTTTCGATAGACAATATAATCTTCAATTATTAACCTAAAAATCTAACCAAAACAAATCTTTGAAGTATTTTTAAAATATTTTTGAAACCTTATAAATTATTATAATTTAAAAAAATGAAAACAATTCTTTTAAAATTTCATTAGTAATCGAAAATATTTTCTTCAAACTATAATGTCCTTAATTTTTTCTATTTATTCAAGTAATTAAAAGCTTATCAAATTAAATAATATCAGAGTCTCATTGCACTTTTTATTTTAATATTCGGAGCAAATTTTTTGATACAGATTCCAAAAAAAAAAAAATAGATGATTGATATTCCTTAATGAATCCTGCGTTTAACTAATAAAACCATTTACCGCAACAAAGTAAAATTTATTAAAAGGTCATGGATTTACGTGGAGGTGGGTAACAAATGTAAAAACAAATAGATTTTTACCAAAATCTTTTAAAAATAATAACTTCAGAAATAATTTAATTCATTTGTGAATGAGTACTGAAATTTTCATTAAAATCCGATAATTATTTGATTTTTGTGAGAATTTTCAAATTAATGTATTTGTCACCGGAAAAAAATGGGTGATGCAATATTACGTTTTCCATTGTAAGCTCTCGTAACGCTTTGGTTGGACGCTAACTCAAATCAAAACAAGATTTTCTGGCAAAATTTCGAACAGGTTAGAAGGGATGAAAAAATTGTTAAGTTAATAAAAATTACGTTGATATTTCCTCTTAATAATAATATAAACATTTTGATGGTAAAAGTTCGTTTTTATTAAGTTTGGAGCCTTTTTTATTTACACTTTGCTGTTTTTTACCGATTTAGTGGAGGCACACACACACACACACACACACACACACACACACACACACACATATATATATATATATATATATATATATATATATATATATATATATATGTTTCACTGATTAATATAGACATTATGCCTAATGTTATAATGATGCATTCTAATTCTCACATCAGTTTCCTGATGTTAAGATGAAATTCATCCAGAAAGGCACCGTAGATTTTCCTAACCAAAGTACTTTCAATTTCTCCAATATTATCTTCGGTAGTAAATTACAAAGACAAACTTATTGCAACTACTATAAAATCTGCATTCCGCTTTGATGCTGATTTTTAAAAACACTCACGAACGTGCTCTGTAATCGTTTCAAAATTTTAAATTTCTCTCTGATTTCAACTAGCCAAGATGGAGGAAGAGACACGCCGAATATATCTGTGAAAATTTCAAAACGGTATTCTACCAGGTGGACACCTGTTTAACTTTTTCAGTATGTCTTAACTATCTGGTATGTTGAATCCTGCATGTTTTTTTTGTTTTTTTTGTTGCTTTTTTTTGGAAATTTTCGTCTTTTTAATTGTTCTTAATTTCTGTTTGAATTTGTAACTTTTAGCCTTAATTTTCTTTTGAAATTGATATTTTTAAACACTGGCATTAGTACTGTTTGCTCTTGATTTTGGCGTTTAAATTTCGTTTAAAATGGTGTAAGTTTTTTTTTTTTTTTTGAGTAGACAGTACCCACGATCACCCGGTTTTACACTCCCCCCACTTTTGAACGGAAGTAGAGGTGATTGCCTTGTTTCTTTTTTAGGAAGGGGTTTCCGGTTCACTTTCCTTCTACTTCGGGTTTAGCATTAGTTCGGCTGAAAGCTCTTTGCAGTTATTGAGCATGGTGGCAACGCCTCTTCATTCTGAGATGAGTTTTTCGTTCCTGGTTATCTTCCCCTTTCCAGGAAGGACTCCAATGTGTCCATATGCATGGGCTTGGTGTTTATATCAGCGAACACCTACCTCCAGCCAGGGTAACATCTCTCGAATCTCTGGATCATGCTTTCATGTGCTTCCGTCTCTCACTTCTAAGATCGATTAGCTATCTCTTCTTCCTCTACCGCCCCCCTCCACCTCTAACTGTTCGTTTTTTTTCCAATTGGAGTAGATAGATTAAACTATCGCCCGGTTCACACTCCACCCACGTCTATTGAACAGGTGAAGAGGCTCATCCCTTGTTTCCTGTTTAGGATGCGGTTTCCGGTTTTCTCTTTTCCAATCTTTTCACTCTTTTCTTTCTTTTTTTTTTTAATTGGGGTAGATAGACTAAACTATCGCCCGGTTCACACTCCACCCACATCTATTGAACAGGTGAAGAGGCTCATCCCTTGTTCCCTATTTAGGATATGGTTTCCGGCTTTCTCTTTTCCAATCTCTTTACTCTTACGTAGCCCCCTGCGCATCAGTGGCGTTATCGCCTTGCTCGGGGTGATATGATTAAAAAACAAATCCGTTGTAGTTATGGAATTTTTTGCAAAACATGCGTTCAATTTAAGGAAGGTGAACGTAAATTGGTGGAAATTCAAAATAGTACTAAATTTTTGTTATATGAACTTTAATACGTTGCTGTTACGCTCGTAATAAATTTTGTTTATTGTTGGTTGGTTGATTCTGATATAGAGGGCTTCGAGAATTTGAAATTTTTGTTTATTATTACCGTGGTGTAGCATATTGGTGTTGTCAGCAAGTATTTTCTTTATTGCGATTGTGACAGGAATGTGTTTTTAAGTTTACAATAGAACTTGTATCCAACACATAATGTATATATATATATATATATATATATATATATATATATATATATATATATATGTATGTATGTATGTATGTGTGTGTGTGTTTTAATTATTTATTATTATAATAAAATATGTGTGCGCATTATACTGAGGTGCCAAAGATTTGCACCAAAAACGTAAAATGACACTACAGCTTTGTTTCATTAATATTGTTTAGCTCTCGACATGATAGCCTCGACACAGTAGCTGGTCTTCAAATTGTCTATTATAACGACGCTCCCCCTTTGCCCACGCTGTGAATTCCAAGGAAGTCACGCCGAAATCTTGCTAGCTGCATCTTTACCACGTCGAACCAGGACGGATGCGCGCGTACATTTGGTTAACAAAAAAAAAATAATAATAATAATTTTGAAGACGCCTGGATAAGTTGCGGAAAAGTCTTTATATATATATAAAGAATAATTAGCAACAGAAGCAGAATATACAGTCGTCAAATTCAATTTTCACGATGGAGCGAAAGCTTTCGTTTAGAATAATCAGACCTTTCAATTTTCCAAATTTATAAAAACATCGGCAATTTCCGTAAACTTTCGGAAAAAGCTCTGAAAAGACATTTTTTTTAAATTTGGAAAATTGAAAGCTCTGATTTATGATTCATTACTAAAAACTAAAATTTATTTTTGACACTTTATATAAAGACTTTTCCGCAACTTATCCAGGCGTCTTCAAAATTACTTTTTTTTTTTGTGGCGTATTTTTTTTTTTTTTTTTTTTTTTTTTGTTAACCAAATGTACGCGCGCATCCGTCCTGGTTCGACGTGGTAAAGATGCAGCTAGCAAGATTTCGGCGTGACTTCCTTGGAATTCACAGCGTGGGCAAAGGGGGAGCGTCGTTATAATAGACAATTTGAAGACCAGCTACTGTGTCGAGGCTATCATGTCGAGAGCTAAACAATATTAATGAAACAAAGCTGTAGTGTCATTTTACGTTTTTGGTGCAAATCTTTGGCACCTCAGTATAATGCGCACACATATTTTATTATAATAATAAATAATAATAACACATCAACTTGCTTTTTTACACTAAAGTCACAGCTAAATTTTTTGCCAAATCAAAGATGATGATTGTGGCTTTGAAGGAGAAGATAACACAGCAAGAGATAGCCAGGTGACTGAAATTTCCAAAAACATAGTTCAACCTCACCAAAGCTGTTTCAAATTTAAAGAAAACTGGAAGACTACAAAAGTTAGACAAGACAGCTGAAAGAATGATTGTGAAAGTTTTGGTAGGCAATCTCAAATTAATAGACAAGTGAATGTAGTATTAAAGATGATGTTTCAGTTAATACAATTCGCAGAGAAATTATGAAAAAACGACATGTACGGGTGTATAAAAGAAATTAAAACATCATTAACCGAAAAAACGTCAGAATAAAAAAAAAATTAAGTGGTCAAAAGAACATCTAACATAGGATGCTGGAAAGTATCAAAAATGAATTTCAGTTTTTAGTAATGAATTCAAAATAGAGCTACATTGTAATGTAAGTGAATATGTGAAAAGACCAGTGTGAGGAAGAAACAATGCAAGATACTCCACAAAAGCAGCTACTAAAATGCCATTTATGCAGTTTATGGAGAAGGGACTGTCAATGATAGAACGTGTCAAAAATGGATAGCAAGGATTCATGCTGAAGACTTTATGAGGTTGATAGCGATGAGATCAAGACATTATTTGATTATAGTTAACTATGAACGACTCAAGAGAAGAGCAACGTACAGAAAACCTTCAAAAAAAGTGTTGAATAACATTTACGCAAACTTGGTTCTATGGGTTGCTTTGAAATATCACTATCACGAGACCCGTAGCTCATCGGGGCACCACATGTACTGCAGCCGCAGAAGTTGTGGTGTATCTTGGACAAGATAATCTGACGGAGCCAAACCCTCTCCATGATAGTTTGAATTTCAGTGTTTTCCTTCTCCTTGACTGGTTGTCACCCAAGGCTATAGGACCTTGCTAATTATAGTTGTGAGAGACATGATGGAATCATACTTTCCCCAAGGGTATTAGCATTTTGAAATATGGTTTCTCTATAATGAAAATTTCATCTTAGGTACCTCCAAATATTTTGTTAAAAATATGATACCATCATGAAAAAAGCTCCTCTCAACTTTATAAAAAGAAAGTTTTATTGTCAAAATGTTTGTGTTATCATTAAGAAGAGAGACCAAATTATTTTTTATTATTTTATTAAATTTTTTAAAACTTTTTAAGCACGTTCGAGGTTTTGGCTTTTCTTGTGTCAGTGGGTGAGCCAAAAATTAGTGTACAGATTTTTAATGTCTCTTTCTTTTTTTCTTTTTTCTTTTTTATTTTTTTTTTTTGCTTTAAAACATATCATTTTAGAAATTCTTGCAAAAATTGAATTATTGTTAGGTTCTATTTAAATTTTTAAATTTTCAGGACTCGTTCACAAATAAATGAAATTAAGGAGTACTAACTATTCAATTAGAAGTGATCTAGTGAGACAAGTTTGCTAAGCATTTCACCACAGATGATTTTTAAAGAGTACTGTAGATGTGGCGCAACGTCGAACATAAAGCATTCAGCGAGGCTCGAACTCACTACTCAGCTATAAGCGATCTAGCTTGCTAACCATTATACCATGTCGAAGAGTACGCTTGATATTTGATTACGTTGAGGACTATTAGTTGGTAAGATGGGGGGACGCATTGTAAAAAAAAACCTGTATTGCCTGAAGAAACTAAGTGAAAAGAGTACAAAAAGAGCGAACGAAGGTCCGTCTGACTTTATAATACGTACGTGCGTGTGAAATTCCTATGAAAAATGGCGAGAGACTTTTATTTGAGGAAAATTCTTAGTCTACGTTTGTTTTGTTTTTGTTTTTGCTTTTTGTTTTGTTTTGTTTTTTGTTTTTTTTTGTATTTGTTTTTTGTTTTTACTTTTTGTTTTTGTTTTTTTAAATCACTTTCAGGTGATAATTCTATTAGAACGCAAGGGTTTACTGAGTGTGAAAGAAAATGAGAAGTCTACTCAATAGAAACGACAATCAAAGAGGTTTCGAAAAGGCAGAGGATGTGGAATGGCGTTGCATCTAAATATTCTAAGATCGTAAGTGGCAGGTAAGCATGAAACCAAAGAATAGTTCCACGGACAAGGAATAAGAAAAAAGAAACTATTAGAATTACAGTTACAGCTAGCTAGTTCAAAAGTAAAACGATGAGACCTACTCACCAATTTAGAATCAATAAATGTACCTATGTTTAGTTAAGTAAGCTTTGAAAATTATATGATATATGATATTCTGTGTCGTGTTTAGTGTTTTATGGGTTACAATGGAGGCACAACTGTCTTTCAGAGTTACGTTTTTAATGGTATCATTCAGGTAAAGAGAATGAGAAGCTCGCGCCTTTTTTTCTCTTTTATACTCTTTTGGCAACTCCATCTAGTGGTCCTTAACAGATATTCTTTGACAAACAAGAAAGGCAGTTCCCAACTCTTCCTAGTGATTTAGAGAAATACAGTTATATTTCATGAAATAAAGATCATATATTTTTTGTAGTTACCAAATATACATTGTTACAACCGAAATGGAAAGTTTTCCTAGCTCGTGTATTCGATAATGCACTGCCTGATCACCATTTATTACAATTTTTATAATATTCTCTCAGTAAAAAAAATAATTAAATTTATTGGAAAAGAGAAATGATGATGGTAGAAAGAAGAAAAAACTATAAAATAAGCAGAATATGAAACAAAGAAAGAAAGATGAGATAGAAAAAATAAAATGAGAAAGAAAGAAAGAAAGAAAGAAAGAAGGTTGTAAACGAAGATCGGTCTTCAGCTGGCATCTTGGCTTCTGTCACTTCCCAACCGCAATAACATGGCTTCCTTATTATTTTTTTAAATTTTCATAGCAATTCGGAAATTATTATTCTTTAAACATCTTGGTAAAAAATTGTTTGTTTTTACATCTGTTACCCCACTCCACGTAAATCATGACAGTTTAATAAATTTTACTTTGTTGCGGTAAATGGTTTTATAAGTTAAACGCAGGATTCATTTAGGAATATAAACCATCCATTTTCTTTTAATTTTGCCTCTGTTTCCGAAAATCTGCTCCGAATAGTAAATTAAAATGCAATAAAACTCTGATATTATTCAATCTGATAAGCTTTTACTTTCTTGAATAAATAATAAAAATTAAGGGCATTATAGTCTGAAAAAGTTGTTTCGGTTACTATTGCAATTTTAAAATAATTGCTTTCATTTTTTTCTTTAATTATAATAATTTATAATGTTTCAAAAACATTTTTAGAATACTTCAAAGATTTATTGCGGTTAAATTTTTAAGTTAATAATTGAAGACTATATTGCCCATCAACAATTGAAACGTTTAATACAAATCGTTTGGCCTTCATATTTTTAAAATAATTTTAATTTGTGTGTGTGTGTGGGGGGGGGGGGTATTTGAAGTTTTTTGTTTTGCTTTTTTTGTGTGGTAATTTCTATTTGCAAATTAAATGGTCAGAGTTTCCTCTCCTTACCCGAAAAAAAATTTGTAAAATTTAGTCACTTATGAACGCCATGCACTTTCATCTTATCAATCAAGAATCTGTCAATACGTTTTGATATACTGCGGACAGGTCAAAAAGTTCAACTCTGTGATTAAGAAACAGTTTTACAACAATAAACCCTCTATATATGTAAGATACATAGATGACATCTTTGTTTTAGCTAAGAATATCGATCAAATTACATATCTTAAAAACAAATTTGAAAGTCACTCCGTCCTCAAATTTACATTAGAACTTAATATTAAGAACAAAATCCCATTCCTTGATGTATTCATTGATTCTAGCACACATAAATTTACTACTTCTCTATATAGGAAACCAACTAGCATAAATTCGTGTTTTCTTAATTATAATAGTGAATGCCCCCAACGATATAAGTTAGCTGTTATAAAAAAAACTTACTTCAACACACACAAATGATAGCTTCTTCCAAATCTATATTTTATAAAGTATTACACAACATTAAGCAAACACTAGTCAATAATGGATTTCCTAACTCCGTTATTGATCAACAAATTAAAATGTATCTCAACAAAATTAACAATAGCTCTAACAATAATGATAATATTAATAATAATGGTTTACATCAAAATAAACATAACACTATTAACTTATACTATTGCAACCAAATACATAATAATTATAAACAAGATGAAAAAACTCTCAAAAACATAATACGTAGAAATGGAAACCAGTGGAAAGTAATAACCAAATTAAACTCATTATATATTATAAAAAGTTTAAAACAATTGACCTCATAGTCTATAATAACCCAACAAGCACTAAACTAAATTCTCTACAAAAAACCAATGTAGTGTACCAATTTACATGCCCATTCAGAGACTGCATCTCTGATACTAATAAAAAACCTAGTACATATATTGGTTTTACTATAACCACGCTCTCCCGTAGACTTACATGTCATCTTTCTGATCAGAGTACTATTAAACAACATTTTTCTGAAAAACATAAACATGTAGGTAATATCAGACAGATTTTGGTCAACAATACGGTGATCCTTACTCATACACACAGTAAGAGGAACCTGCAGATATTGGAGGCCATGTACATCAAATCTAAACAACCAATACTCAATAAAATCAACTTTAAATCCAGAAATAACATATTACATTGCATTTGACTTTGTTGTTTTGGTTTTGTTGTCATTTCGCGCTATCCCACGGTGTGACGTCATAAAACCGCATCGCATATTTAAGAACTGTGTTTATTATTTTTGGTAACTATTGCCGTTGCCAAGCGGAGTTTTATGTCAACACAAAATAAAATCGTCGGTGATGGTGGATGTTATAATATTTCAGTCTAAACAACCTCTCTGAAGATGGCTCATGTGAGCCGAAAGCTTAGAAGAAAATCAATAAATAATTATCCAAATGTTGGAGAATTTTTGTCTTTATTTTCAACTGAAATTAAAGCAAAAATACAACGTTTAGAACGGCTCATGATTAAACATAATAGACATTCATTGTCTCTTATATTTAACAGCATATGTTTAGAAAATGTGTGTGTGTGTGTGTGTGTGTGTGTGTGTGTGTGTGTGTGTGTGTGTGTGTGTGTGTGTGTGTGTGTGTGTGTAAGGCAAGATGTTTGTGTGTGTGCCTGTTTATCTGCCTGTATGTTCTTTATACTAATCCACAATTTTTATCCGATTCTCACCAAACTTCACACAAATATTCTTTAGGCTGAGTCTGAGCTCGTGGATTATGGATTAGTTTTAAAGCTTTCATTACACCCGAGCAACGCCAGGCTATACTGCTAGTGTACATATAAAAATACATTTTGTAGTAAAATTACTAGTAATGAATTTTATAATCAGCAAACTATATATCTACAAATTATACCTTTACCCTAAAAGTGAAAAATATTTATAAAACATCTGTACAAATTACGTACAAAATATTTAGATTTCAGCATTAATAAATCATAGAGATTAATATACCATTAAACAAAATCAACCAATCAACAATACTTATTAATCGTAAAATGACCACCAATAAATATTAAAATCAAAATAACCAACAACACATTTTATCTCTAGTTGAAGGCATACAATTGCGTTCAAAATATATTTAGTTGAAGCCATAAGATTGTGTTGAAAATATTTAGATTTCGGCATTAAATAACTCCTGTAGGGTGATATGCCGCTAATTTAAATCAACAAACCAAACTGTCCCACCTCAGCAGGGAGTAAAATTGCAAGGTGAAAAATTAGGAAAATATCTTGATCTTGTGAGAGAACCAAAAATAAAATGTGTAACACGAACGTGTCAGCTGTGTTCATTATTATTGCCTCATCTGATCGCCAATCATTGGGATCTTTAGAAAAATCTCTGAATCTGTGAAGTCGATAATCTTGATTAATAAAAGCCAATCTGATCAGAAGAGAAAAGGATTAATCCCAAGCAAAGACATGACACAACTAAGATGCAAGGGGTTACTGAGAGCGAAAGATAATGAGAAGACAATAAAATAACAAGTTTCAGAAAGACATAAAACGGTGATTGACATGGAATTTAAATTTTTGAAGATTGTTGTCAAAGAACCAAGAAACCGGAAGAGAGTCCAATGGGCGAAAAATGAGAGAAAAGAAACTAATATAATTGAAACGATGAGGCCTACTTATCAATCTATTAGTACTATTAAATTTATGCGCGCAAGGTAGCAAGGAACAAAGTTCATTAGAAGAATCTCTATGAAAATATTTCTAGAAAAGACAGAGGGAAGCAACATTATGGCTGTGAAAAAATGTCTAGAGCCAAGATTCCGTGTTAGGACCGATAACTTTACATATTCTTCTTCGGATTTTTAAGAGAATATTGAGATATATAGCCGGAACACCAGATCAGATATGGCAGCAATATTCAATGTACAAACGAATAGTAGAATTATAAATGTGCAAGATGGTTTCTGGCGCGAAAATGTGTCCGATATGACAGAGTGAACCAAGTTACCTACCAAAAGATTTAGGAATTGATTCGATATAATCATTTTAATTCACGTCAGTAGAAAACGTGGGAACAAGAACGAGTAATAAATTGCTCTTCTAGAGGTTAGCATCAGCCATACGGATGGAAAGCAAAAAGGTTTTCTTTGATGATTAAAAAAATAGCCCCCTTTTTTGGAGGGAGTTAAAATTTACAAGCCATTTCTTGCCCCGGTTAACAACTGGTTGGGGATCCTTTGCGATAGTAACTGCCAGTTTTACGTTATCGGACTTACTATTAAGATTAGAATAAATAGTTGTATCATCAGCATAAATAGTTTAGAATTGATGGCATTGTGAAGTCATTGATGAAGATAAGAAACAACGTCGGTTCAAAGATAAAATCCTGGGGGACACCCGCATTATTATGAAAAGATCTAGAAGTGTGGCCGTCTAATACAATTTTCATTACACAATTTATGAATTTGGATTAAGTCAAATTTTTGGCAAAAGACACCATAGCTCTTGAGCATGAGAAGGAAGTCAGGACGCCAAAACTTGTCATCTCCTTTTGTGATATTTAAAGCCACAGCCCGAGCTTTGGAGTTCTTATCTAAAGATTAACAGAACAATTCAGTCATAACCGTTAAAAATGCACTGATTACACAATTCCAGGCGATAAATCTTAGGCCAAACTCGTAAAAATATCACCAATCATCGCAAATGCAATAGCGGTACAATACTATATATACAAGCAAATAGATAGAATGACAGAGGTTTACTCAGAGTGAATAAATTTTAAATTCAAAAGACATTAACAGCTTTGAAACAAAACAAAAAAGAAAACAAGAAGTTTTGTCTTTCAATCCAACCTGAAGACAACAATCTAACAAACAAACATTTACAGCTTTAATATAAAAAAAACACACAGTTTTGGTTTTTCATTACGACCGGAAGATAACAACATAGCAAACAGAAATTAACAGCCTTAATATTTAAGAAAAAACACAGTTTTGTTTTCATTACGACCGGAAAATAACAACATAGCAAACAGAAATCAACAGCTTTAATATTTAAAAAAGGCACAGTTTTGTTTTTCTATCCGACTGGAAAGCAACAACCTAACAGACAATAACGACTTTAATATTAAAAATTAAAATATACTCAGTTTTGTCTTACATTCATACCTGAAGACGCCAACATAGTAAACAGAAATCAACGGCTTTAATATAAAAAAATTAAAAAATACAGTTCAGGAACGCAGTAGTCCAATGCAAAACGTACCCAGGTGCTGACTGCGGACGTGACCACGTCCCAGTCATCTGCAAACTAAAAGTGAAACTCCGAAGACTGAAGAAACCCAGCATAACACCAAGACTGCAATACGACACACTAGAGGATGATCTCACCCTGCAGAAAGAATATAATAACAGCGTAAAAAAGAAATATGAAGAACAAATTGGAAAAGGATACTCAAAATGGGAGTCACTAAAAGAAGCAATAGTGACCTCAGCGAACAACATAGCCCCAAAGGAAATCAGACGCAGAAGAAAAAATGAGTGGATGACCGAAGAGATCCTCCACTTGATGAAAAGGAGACAAAAAATAACGCCAAGACACGGAGCAGAGTACAAAAAACTTCACAGGGAGATAAGGAACAAATGCAGACAAGCCAAAGAGGAATGGCTCAACAACAAATGTGCAGAAGTAGAGAGACTGAGCAGGAACAACAAAGCAGAAATGCATAAAGAGATAAGAGAACTGACAGGACAAAAAACCTGTTCCTCAACAGGATGCATAAAATCCAAGGAAGGGACAATCATAGAGAAAGAGGAAATACTCCAGCGATGGGAAGAATACATAAAGGATCTCTTTGGCGACAATAGAGAACAACCGAGAATACACAAGGAGATGGATGGACCGGAAATACTAAAATCCGAAGTGGAAGCTGCAATGGCCAAAATGAACAGAAATAAAGCACCTGGCCCAGATGGCATAGTGATAGAGCTGCTGACAGCCTTAGAAGAATATGGCATAGAAAAGATTACCGACATAATAAACGAAATTTATAGCAGCGGAATAATACCAGAAGACCTATGCAAGTCGATATTTATAGCACTGCCGAAGAAACCAGGTGCAAACGAGTGTGAACTACACAGAACTATCAGCTTAATGAGTCACATTACAAAACTGAGAGCGAGAAGCAGAATCAGGCCAGAGATAGGACAGGAACAGTGCGGGTTCGTCAAAGACACTGGAACAAGGAACGCCATATTCATGATTAGGATGCTCTCTGAAAGGGCATTACAAATGAAGAAAGACTTGTACCTATGCTTCATTGATTACGCGAAAGCATTCGACAAAATACGACACAAAGAATTGATGGAAATGATAGGCAACCTCGACATTTTCGGCAAAGATATAAGAATAATCAAGAATCTCTACTGGCAGCAAACGGCCTGCATACGGACAGGTAACGACCTCAGTAGATACGCAAAGATAGAAAAAGGCGTAAGACAAGGATGTGTCTTTTCACCGGATTTGTTCAACCTATACAACGAGAATATTTTGAGGACCCTAGATGACACACCAGGGTTTATTATTGGAGGCCACAACCTGAACAACATAAGATACGCGGACGATACAGTACTGATTGCGGACACGGAAAGGAAACTGCAAGATCTCATACAGAAAGTAGCAGTGGAGAGTGACAAGAAGGGACTACAAATAAACTTTAAGAAAACTGAGTGCATGGTCATCAGCAAAAGATACAACCCAAAATTCCAAATACAGGTGGGGGATAACAGAATCCAACAAGTCCAAGAATTTAAGTACCTAGGAAGTGTTCTAACAGGAGATGGAAAGTGCGACACAGAGATCCGAAGGCGAATTGGCATGGCAAAGGACGCGTTCCAGAAGATGAGCAAAATACTAACACACAGGAAGATCTCAATAGAAACGAAGAAAAGAGTGCTAGACTGCTACGTGATGTCAGTTCTTCAATACGGCTGTGAATGCTGGACAATATCATCGAAAATGAGGAAAAAACTGGAAGCGGCCGAAATGTGGTTCTACAGAAGGATGCTACGGATATCGTGGACTGAGCATACAAGCAACGACGAAGTGTTAGAAAGAATGGCAACAAAAAGGAAATTGATGCTGAGCATCAGGAAGAGACAACTGAAGTTCCTGGGACATGCAATGAGGAAGGAGAGCCTGGAGAACCTGATACTGACTGGTCAGATAGAAGGAAGAAGAGACAGAGGAAGGCAGCGGATAACATATCTGCAGAGTCTGATCAGGTGGATGACGGAACGGGGGTTGCCAGGAGCAACAGGAGCAAACATACTAAGAGCCACAAGGGATAGGGAGACGTGGAGATCCATGATCGCCTACGTCCTGAAGGGACAGGGCACATAGAAGAAGAAGAAGACAACAACCTAACAAACAAGCATTAACGCTTTAATATATAAAAAGAAATACTGTTTTGTCTTTCATTCCAACCGAAAAACAACAACCTAACAAACTGACATTAACGACTTTAATATTAAAAAATCACACAGTTTTGTCTTTTATTCCGACTGGAAGACGCTAGTATAACAATCAGACATTAACGACTTTAATATGAAAAAACAGTTTTTATTCTTTTATTTTAATCTGAAGACGCCAAACTAGCACATGAAGGTGAACTGCGTTGTCTGTAAAAAGCTTTTCCATTACGTTTCATTATTCTTCATTTATTCGGATTCTATATCCTACCAGCACTCACCAGCCAGTAAATTTGTTTCTGTTTCTTATGTGACAGAGTGGAAAATCACGTCAAGAGACAGCTTAAGACAGAAAACGAGGAATAATTTTGGAAAAAAAATTAAATCAATACAACAAAAACCCATCACACACGCAAGAATGCGATCACTTTAATTTGCGTTTATTTTTTTATATACATATACAATATATGTTGAGATTCACAGTCGTTGCATCACACAATAAATTAACGTGGGCAGAAGTATTGATAACCGTTAGCAACTTTTTAGTCAGTTGATCCGCGTTCTGTAATTGTCTTAAAAGTGTCTCTCGAAATATAAACGCTACGTGTCGCCACATTACAAACTTAACGAACCATGCACGAGAACATTTACCTCCCTTTGTACTGAAAAATGCGCGCATGATAAAATAAGCGAATATACTTATAAAAAACAAGTTTGAAAATGAAAATCGACTGATATATGCGAAAGAAAAATAAAATTACTCTTTTTTTCCCCTCGGTTTGCAGATTTTTGCAGCCCTTATCTATTTATTTATTTGATTTATCAAAAGATTGCCTCTTGCCCGAATATCACATTCTCACAGAATAAATATATAATGTTGAGTTTCCCTATTATCATTTCAAAACAAATTGCAGTTTGAAACCGTTTGATCAGCAATGAACATCTGCGACGGATTCAACTAATGACCCAGGAATAATCTGTTGGTCGGGGAAGGGGAAACATTCACTACATGCAACAAAACAACAATGCACAGAAATACAGCATTTGAAAAAAAATATGCCATTAGATTCAAACAGTATACGTCAGAGAAAAAAATAATTCAGTGTTTACGAACACAAGTATTATATATACATATATAATCCCTCACTAATAGGACAACTCAGAGTTTCATGTACAACGCAATCTTCAGGTGTTGAGTATAGACTGACCTTTACGTAATTTACATTTTAATTAAAAGCCACTTAACAACTGGTAAAATAACATCAAAAGAGAAGCCAAGAAAATAGTCACGGAACAAAATTAATAGTATATTCTTTAAATTCAACAAATTACAAGCATTTATCACATTTAAAGGCCACAAAGCAAATTTGCTAATCCTCAATACCGATTACTTAACTAAAAATAATATCGGTAAAATCAACAAAAATATTCTTGAAAGAGCGTGCAACTACACGAAAGATGCTCTAGGAATTAACTAGTGACTTAAAACAGCAGAAGACATTGAATGGTTTACTAATCTAAAATGTAGTCATCCAATTCGATATTTGTAACATTTGCCCGTCCGTATATTTGCTATGCATATTTGCAAAGTATTATTTATAATATCGTTGATCGTATTAAATAAAGCATTGCTATAACTCTAGATAAAGTGATCCATACTTTCAGTTTAAGGTTAAAAAAATATATCATCGTCCTTGGTGTCTATTCAGTAATCTAAAAAAATTAGAAAAATATTCTGTCATACTGAATTTTAATAATTTTGGCTTTAAACTTACAATAGTTACCGCTCTTATTTTCTGATAATATCGTGTATGGACGCATATATTTACAAAAATCGGCACGTTTCTACGCACACAAAAAATAAATCTTTATTTAAAATACTGGAGTCCCTAAATTGTAGCAATTGTAGAAAAATAAAAAGAAAAGGAAAAAAGAACGATATATATATTTACATACATATGTATACATATACATACATACACACACACACATATATATATGATCATAGACTGACACTAGACGCTAATCATATTTATAATATAATACTACTAGTGGTTATATTTTAATTTGTATTAAAAAGTATGATTTGCAAATTATTTTTATACCATAGATACATCCCATTATCTTTAAACTAAATTTTAATATTAAATTTCCATGTCATATTTTTCTATGAATTGCAATAGACGCTGATGTCGATCTGAGACGTTAACTTCCTTTCTCGTTATACTGTTCGTTTTCTTCTCTTTTTCTTTTTCTTTCTCTTCTTTCCGTTTATTAATTTTCTATATTTTTCTTTTTCTTTCCTTCTTTGGTGTTTTTTGAATGAGCGAGGAAATGTTTTTGTAGATTACCGTTACAAATGTCTATTCTCGATATGGGCACGTGAGTGTCTGTATGAAATTCTTTTCTGGATTATTTTGAATATTAAGTGTTGTATCATTTGGGTCTGACGAGCAGGTTCGCCTGCGAAATGCGTATTACCCATGAAATCGTAGAATATCTAAAAAGATTTTCTAGATTATATTACACTGTTAAATTAAATAAATAAATTTAACGTTGAGTTCTTTTAGGTTCGTCTCTATCGGGATTTATCCTGACTTAAATACCAAATATTCTAAGTTATATATATATATATATATATATATATATATATATATATATATATATATATATAGGGTATATCAAAAATACGTTTACAAACTTTAGTGGCCGGTTCCTTACACCAAAACAAGTACAAATGTGTATATTAACATATATCCGCAAATCCTTCGTTTTTAAATAAGCTTAAAATAAGATTACGGTACATGGCACTGTGTTGCCTGAAGACTAGGTTACGTTTATTATTCGTGTATATTTGTAGTTATTCTGTCTTCAAAGTTTAACTTGTATGATATTAAGTTAAGTAAGAAGTGCTACGATTCATAATGGCAGGATATTCATATCATGAGCGGGCAGTTATAATTTTTACCTACGGCCGTGCGAATGGTAATAGACGTGAAGCTGCGCGGCTGTATCAGATTAGGTTTCCAGACCGGGGGCAGCCGAGTCAGTCAAGCCGTGCTGCTGTTTATCGTTGTGTTGCTGAGACAGGATCCATGGCATCACAAATTATGGATCAAGGAAGACCGAGATCCGCTTGTACGGCTGACCACGAAGAAAACATTCTACAAACTGTCGGTGACAATCCAGAACGGTTCCTGTATACGTATCATTTGCAAAGTGTGCAGGGATTCTTGTCTCTTGGTCAATCAGCAAGGGAGAGCTTTTGCCGATGGTTTCTTACACAAACTTCCGATCTGTTGTTTGTCACTTCAGTCTTGTTTACGGATGAAGCAACATTTGGAAGTAATGGAATAACAACTTTGCACAACCAACATTTCTAGGCATATCGGAATCCTCATTGCACGATACAAGCTAAACACCAGCATCAGTTTATAATTAATGTACGGGCTGAAATTGTGGATAATTATCTGGTAGGTTCATATGTTCTCTCAGCACGTCAACACATTTCCAGACCTGCTAGAAGATGTACCTCTGCTAATACAAAAACGCATGTGGTTCATGACTGAATGAGTTCCAGCACATTTAAGTCACATTGTTCACGATGCAGTGATTGACATCTACCATGAAAGATGAATAGAGAACGGAGGACTGGTTCTATGGACTGCACGTTCCCCCGACCACAAACCTTTGGATTTTTATATGTGGAGTCATCTAAACCAATCGGTTTATGCAGCAGCTATTAATACAGCAGGGGAGCTCCATCAACGTGTCATGGAACCTACGAAAATATTCGACACCATGTGGAAGTATTTGAAAGGTTACGCCAGTCAATGATCCGGTGGGTGAATGCCGTGTGTAGAAGCAAGCGGAGGAAATTTTGAACATTTGTTATTAGTTGCTCTTTTGAGGTACAACAATGGCTTTTTTGACATATGTTATATATAGTATATCGAGGCAGCAGATACTTTTCTAAACATATACTGTTAAATATAAGAGACAATGAATGTATATCATGTTTAATCATGAGCCTTTTTAAACATCGTATTTTGGCTTTAATTTTAGGTGAAAATAAAGATAAAAATTCTCCAATATTTGGATAATTTTTTATTAAGTTGGTTCTAAGCTTTCGGCTCACATGTTATGTTTTATGTTAAACCTAGCTTTTCCAAACCTAGCTTTAAAATCTAAGGGATAAATAAAACAACAATTTTTGTATGATTTAGGTACCTCCACTAAATCACGAAAAAAACTGCATAGTTACTTTTAAACTGAATTTTTAAAAATGAAAAAGTTTTCTTGAAACTTTTATTTTAGTTTTAATTGAAAACTAAATGATTAAATTTACTATTACCAGTAAGCATAATACTCTGGTTTCTTTCAAGCAGAAATTATATTGATTGAAATTCAAAAATTGAAAAATATATCGAACTTTTATCTAAAAGTTCGATATATTTTTCAATTTTTGAATTTTGCAGTCATTTTTTAGCGATCGACACATTTGTAAACAAAAGTTAATTCTCGGTTTTAAAAACTCTTGCAGAAATAAAATATATATACATCTGTGACACAATACTTTTGAAAAAATATCAAATTTTATGTTAAATTACTCTGATTTACACAAGTATTACTTATTTATAGCGTGGAATTTAGAATAAAACTATTTCTTAATCACCGATTTGAACCTTTTGACCTGTCCGCACCGTAAATTACGAGGTTGTTGACAGGTTCTTGATTAGAGATAAAAATGTATGGCGTTTTATAAGTGACAAAATTGTACAAATTTTTTTTTTGTGTGTGTGTGTAAGGAAGGAACTTTGACCTTTTAATTTGCACATAAAAATTACCATACAAAAAAATATCAAATGCACAAAAAAGTTTAAATTAATTTAAAAATATATATCGTGAACGATTTTTATTAAACTTTTCAATTTGCGATATTAATCGTCAATTTTTAACTAAAAAATCTAAGCACAACAGTTCTTTAAAGATTTTAGAAATATTTTAAAATCTTTATAAATTATTTTAATAATAAAAACATGAAAACAATTCTTTTAAAATTTCATTACTTATCGAAAACAAATTTACTTCAGACTATAATGTCCTTAATTTTTAATATTTATTCAAACAAGTAAAAGCTTATCAAATTAAATAATATCAGAGTTTTATTACATTTTTTATTTTACTCTTTGGAGCAGATTTTCGGATAAAGATCGTTAATTTAAAATAAGAAAAATAGATGATTTATATTCGCCTATCAGTCCTGCGTTAACTAACAAAATTATAGACCACAAAACTGAAACTTATTAAAATTTTATGGATTTACGTGGAGTTGGGGTAACGGAGGGAAAAAACATATTTTTACCAAGATTTTTTAAAAGTAATGATTTCAAAAATAATTGAATTCATTTGTAAATAAGTCCTGAAAGTTTCATTAAAATCCGACAATTATTTGATTTTTGCAAGAATTTCCAAATTTATCTGTTTGTCAACGAAAAAAAGTGGATGACTTAATATTACGTTTTCTACTGGAAACAGTCGTAACGTTTTGGTTACCCTGTAACTCAAATCAAAACAAGATTTTCTGCCAAAATTTCGAATATGTTAGGGGGGGAATAAGAATTTTAATAAATAATTACAAATTACTTTGATCTTTCATCTTAATAATAATATAAATATTTTGATGGAAAAAGTTTGGTTTAATAAGTTTGGGGCCTTTTTTATTTATACTATGCCGTTTTTTTTTTGTTGTTTTTTTTTTTAGCAATTTCGTGCAGATACCTAAATTCATGTGCGTATATGTATCTGTACATATGTATGTATACTAGTATATATTTGTATCTATATATATTTGTCTATTTGTCGGTATGTGGATATCTATATATTTGTATGTATATTTCTTTTCTCATATCCCTTACCACACTTTCTTTCTTGCGCATTTTCTTTCCTTCCTTTCATTCAATATCTTTCTCGCTTTCTTCCCTATCTATCTATCTATCTATCTATCTATCTATCTATCTATCTATCTATCTCAGCCCTTTCACATCTATCTATCTATCTATCTATCTATCTATCTATCTATCTATCTATCTATCTATCTATCTCAGCCCTTTCACATCTATCTATCTATCTCAGCCCTTTTCCACATCTATCTATCTATCTATCTATCTATCTATCTCAGCCCTTTCACATCTATCTATCTATCTATCTATCTATCTATCTATCTATCTATCTATCTCAGCCCTTTCACATCTATCTATCTATCTCAGCCCTTTCACATCTATCTATCTATCTATCTATCTATCTATCTATCTATCTATCTATCTCAGCCCCTTTCACATCTATCTATCTATCTATCTATCTATCTATCTCAGCCCTTTCACATCTATCTATCTATCTATCTATCTATCTATCTATCTATCTATCTCAGCCCTTTCACATCTATCTATCTATCTATCTATCTATCTATCTATCTCAACCCTTTCACATCTATCTATCTATCTATCTATCTCAGCCCTTTCACATCTATCTATCTATCTCAGCCCTTTCACATCTATCTATCTATCTATCTATCTATCTATCTATCTATCTCAGCCCTTTCACATCTATCTATCTATCTATCTATCTATCTATCTATCTCAGCCCTTTCACATCTATCTATCTATCTATCTATCTATCTATCTATCTATCTATCTATCTCAGCCCTTTCACATCTATCTATCTATCTATCTATCTATCTATCTATCTATCTATCTCAGCCCTTTCACATCTATCTATCTATCTATCTATCTATCTATCTATCTATCTCAGCCCTTTCATCTATCTATCTATCTATCTATCTATCTATCTATCTATCTATCTCAGCCCTTTCACATCTATCTATCTATCTATCTATCTATCTATCTATCTATCTATCTATCTATCTATCTATCTCAGCCCTTTCTATCTATCTATCTATCTATCTATCTATCTATCTATCTATCTCAGCCCTTTCCATCTATCTATCTATCTATCTATCTATCTATCTCCAGCCCTTTCACATCTATCTATCTATCTATCTATCTATCTATCTATCTATCTATCTATCTCAGCCCTTTCACATCTATCTATCTATCTATCTATCTATCTATCTATCTATCTATCTATCTATCTATCTCAGCCCTTTCACATCTATCTATCTATCTATCTATCTATCTATCTATCTATCTATCTCAGCCCTTTCACATCTATCTATCTATCTATCTATCTATCTATCTATCTATCTATCTATCTATCTATCTCCTTTTCTTCATTCTCCTCCATTCTCTTTCCTTAGCACATTTTCTCCTTGCTACTTTTTCTTACTGATCTCATCCTTTCTTTTCGCCAACTTCTCTCCTCCACTTCTTTCATTTCCATTTATATATATATATATATATATATATATATATATATATATATATATATATATATATATATATATATATATGAACTAAACAGTTAAGAACAAATTATCAAGAATAGCAGTAATATTCTCTGGAAAAACTCAGTATATTTTCAAAAAGTGTTTTTGTATATATTCATCTCAGAACAAAAGAAAACGTTTATTCAATAAACACTCTGAGAATTGCCTCACTGCGATTTTGAAAGCGACTACACACATTACCTGACCTTGTCCATGTTGATCTTCACATTTGATGGCCCTCAATGAATCTTTACCATTGTGGAGCCGTTGGTAGGTTTCCTTGACGGCTCCCAGTCTAAGGGATTCAATCAGGAGAGATTACATGTTCCTGGGTGAAAAGATTGTGAAAAATTTCGGCTTTTTATTCTTAGGTCAAATGAGCCATGTCTGAGGGAGAAGAATCTTGTTCGACTTCCTTGGGTCAACCTCTCGACTACCGTATGTAGTACCTGAATCTGAACCTCTCTCTCTATCTATCTCGTTATCTTTATTAACTTGTCTAGGTCATAGACATAACAGTTTGAAATAATAAAAAAAATGGTTACCTAACTTTATCCACTAAAAATAAAATTCGAACTAATAAATATAAGGAATGCCAAAAAGTTATAGTACTGAAAATTTGACCAAAATGATATCAGAGATAGATAGATAGATAGATAGATAGATAGATAGATAGATAGATAGATAGATAGATAATGAACAGACAGATGAGATAGATAGATAGATAGATAGATAGATAGATAGATAGATAGATAGATAGATAGATAATGAACAGACTGAGATAGATAGATAGATAGATAGATAGATAGATAGATAGATAGATAGATAGATAGATAGATAGATAGATCAAAACAGAACGAGATAGAGAGATAGATAGATAGATAGATAGATAGATAGATAGATAGATAGATAGATAGATAGATAGATAGATCGGAGGAAAAGGTACAATTTTAGATGAATCTTCATTGTTGTATGTTGTTCAAAAAAATGATCAGGATATATTGTTCTTTCGATTTCTAGAACATGATCACAAACCACCAGGGCCCTAATCATCACCTGCTATTACTTAGTGAATACGTTTTAGCTAAATTATATTGCCGTCCTGTTGAAATGAAACGTTAATTCTCCATTAAGTGATATGCGATATCGGTTTTCTTTTTAATATATTTACATTCTTTATGCTTGCTCAACTTTGTCGTATAATTCGCGCTTGTTCCAACAAGCTTTCAAGAGGATTGCTGCGTTTCGAACGCATTATTTATGCTAGTTTTGAGAGTTCGTTTCGTAAAACCGTGCGTAAACTCAATAACTCTGATCGAATCGAGAATCAGGCATTGATTTATTTTTTGGTTGGGCGGTAGGTGACGTGCGTAACGAAATGAGAATTTGTTTTAAAAAAATAAAATAAACCTTTTTCATTGATCGTCAATAAAAATAAACGAATGTATATTTCCCTGTAATCTTCGCTAAAACGAAACACTCGATATGAACAAGAATATTGGTTGATTTGATGTGGTGCAATGGTTAACAAGCTGACCTAGCAAACAGTTATTATTATTGTAGGTTCGATTCTCACGGGGGGGGGGGGGGCAACAATTTAGCCTAATATAAAACGACTAAATAACTGACATGATTCTACAAAGTGTCACTCGAAGTTTTGAAGAAACCTACCATATATTGACTTAAGCAAAAACCTATTCTTCACTGTCTCCTTCAAAGTAATAAACTATCGGCTGTTTCTGGACGTGCAGCTCAGAAACAGCAGATAAATTATTAGTCTCTCTCTCCATCTACAAATAGGTTATTACTCCAGCAGGTAAGTTATTACTCTCTCCCCATCTACAGATACGTTGTTACTCCAGCAGGTAAGTTATTACTCTCTCCCCATCTACAGATACGTTGTTACTCCAGCCGGTAAGTTATTACTCTCTCCCCATCTACAGATACGTTGTTACTCCAGCAGGTAAGTTATTACTCTCTCCCCATCTACAGATACGTTGTTACTCCAGCCGGTAAATTATTACTCTCTCCCCATCTACAGATACGTTGTTACTCCAGCAGGTAAGTTATTACTCTCTCCCCATCTACAGATACATTGTTACTCCAGCAGGTAAGTTATTACTCTCTCCCCATCTACAGATACGTTGTTACTCCAGCAGGTAAGTTATTACTCTCTCCCCATCTAAAGATACGTTGTTACTCCAGCAGATAAGTTATTACTCTCTCCTCATCTACAGATAGGTTCTTACTCCAGCAGGTAAGTTATTACTCTCTCCCCATCTATAGATAGGTTATTACTTCTTTTTTTTTAAATGTCACTCCAAGAAAGGCGGTACCGCCACTGATGCTCAGGGGGCGACATAAAAGAGTAAAAGTTTCAGCAGGAGGAGAGCGAATAGAAAGGCGAACCAGTTCCAGGGGGTGTCAGAGAAAGGGCAAGAGAAGAATGGGAACACAACTGTAATGACAGCTGCGAAGTTAGAGTGAGAAAGAAAAGAACAAGATACACGGGGTAATGTAAAAAAGACGAAGGAAGGACTAGAGTAATGTGGATAAGAGATGGGAATTGACATTGAATTTAAATTCGTGGAGATTGTAGCTGTCAGAGAAGTAAGTATACGGAAGGGAGTTCCACAGGTGGGAAGCGCGAGAAAATAAGCTGACAAAGTAGAATTGTCGTCTGCATTTGGTAGATTCAACTGTAAAAGGGTGAGACCTTGTTGCCAGTCTGGTTGCTCGAGTAAATTCTTGTGGAGAGGGCACCAGTGCACTAAGTTAGTCGGAGCAGAAGCCATGAAAATATTTGTAGAAGAGGCAGAGAGAAGTCACATCCTGCAGGTGAGAATATGGCTAGAGTCGAGCTTCCAGGTCTGGACCGATCACAGTACAGATTCTCCTTTGGAGCCTGTCAAGAACCCTGAGATAAACAGCAGGGGCGCCTGACCTGATATGACAAATGTATTCTATGCACGGTCGGATGGTTGATTTGTATATGTCCAAGATGGATTCAGGCGGAAAAAAACTTTCTGGCCCGATACAGTGACCCAACCTTCCTAGCAGTGAATTTAGCTATTGATTCAATGTAATGGTTCCACTTGAGGTCAGAAGACAGTGTAAGGTCGAGGAGACGCAGTATATTGCTTACTAACAGATAAGTTATTACTCTCTCCCCATCTAATTTTTAGATGGGTTATTACTTTCTCGATATCTATAGATAGGTTATTACTCTATCAGATAAGTTATTACTCCTTCTCAATCTATAGATAAGTTATTACTATAGCAGATAAGTTATTACTCTCTTCCAAGTTATAGATAGGCTATTACTCTCTCCTCGTGTATCTATGATCCCAAAAAGTAGCTGCAAAAATCCATTCTGCAGTCGGTTTGTGCACGCAGTTCAGATTTCATGAACTTTCGGTTAGAACCTAATGGGGTGTTTAATTCTCACTGGGTGCCTCATGTTTTAGCCTTGTGCCTTACTAATAGAAACTTATCAAGATTAGTTTGCCTCGCTATGGATTAGTAGCCCATTAATGTTATCGGATGTGCGTTGTGGTGCCGTGGATATCGACTCGAAACGAGAAATCGGAGAACCAAGTTCGAATTCCAAATGAATTCCTTGCATTCACTTACGCACAAATACCCTTAGCAAAGGTATTAATCCGTCTCTTCCCTTCAGCTATGGGTCAAATAACAGAACAAATTGACTTCTATAGCCTTGGTTGGTAACTACCGCAGAAAGTAATGACAACCTACTACGAGAAAATCTTCTTCCCAGTCAGTCATTTCGAGACATGATCGTCCAAGCGTGTATCACGTATGGTACTTAAGTGACTGAATGTTATAGGATATTTGATCTTCACTGAACGCATTCCATCCGTAGCCTTATGTCGTACTAAGTTAAGCTTCATAATTTCAAATACTATGACTGCGGTGGTTTTGATTCTCATTAGGCGCCTTCACTCTTTGCCTTTGTAGCGTACGAAACTAATTTTACTAAATATCCATATATGAAATAATTTAAAAGTTTTAAACATTCAAAGATGAAATAAGCACTAAATTAATTACGAAAAAGCATTGATTGACAGAAGGCTATCTTTCAATTTTTTTTTATAAATAAAATAAAAAACGAATTTTTCATTGCGATGAAAAATTTTAAAATCCGAGTATATAAGTTTTTCTTGTATCCACAGCGGGTGTTTTCTGGGACCCCAGCGAATACCTTAAAATTAGCACCAAACTTTATATATACTGCGTTTTTGTTGTTACACATACATACCTCTGAGGCATCTTGTCTCCCATCCTTCACTTATCCTTTCCACAACAACCCCTGCATCTCGTTGTTTTCCCTTTTCACTCTACTCTCACGCAACTCTCTTCCCACCAGTATTCTCATCCTTATTTTACTCATTCTCTGACACCCCTTGTAACTGGTTTCTCTTTCTTTTCGTTCTCCTCCTATGTAACCCTTCACTCTTTTCTTTTGTAGCTTTGCTTGGGGTGAAGCGATTAAAAAAAATAAACTTCTCCCAATCGAGACACGAATCAGAATTTTTAAGAACTTTTTGGTCAGACTGAGAACTTTTCAGCATATCTCCTAACAATATGCTCTAAAGAGATTTATTCATTTTCTAACAGATCTTAACAACTTAAACCTATGATTTTTTTTTCTTTCCGTGTTAGGTCTTTAAACTTTATTTTTAACGGAAGCCCTTGCCGGCTTCTTTTTTGAAATGGCTAGCGTCCCTATTCATATACTTCAAGGCGATTATTATTAGGCTCAGTCACAAATAATTTTGTTTAATAACGATCCACTTTGCCCTTTTCGCAGAAATCCAGACACCTTTCTCGCTGACATTCCCTATGTTTTCTAAGTGTCGATATATGATCGATATATGATAGTTTGTGATGTGTTTCACATCATTGCTAATCCCCGTGTACTTTGCCTTGGGTTTCTTTCTACTAATGACCTGAGATCTTCATCAACAAAGTCCGATAATGTCGGAAATTTACAGATGTAACGGGTCTCCTGATTGGCTGATTTAACCCGAACCTCGTTTTGAACTTTAGGCGGGCTTTACCAGAGGTTTTATGTTTTTTTTCCGATGGTTTTGTTCCCTCCTTTTTTCAGCTAGCACGAACAGTATCGGACGTATTTGTGCCGCTCCGGATTTTTGTTGCAGCAGGGCCTAAATTGGCGCCCACTTGTCTCGCTATATCGAGACCATCTTACCAATTCTTTGTAATCTTTTAGGCTAATGCCACAACTTTGTAACAGAGAAAATCTCTTGTTACCCTTCTTACCTTAAAAAGGATACCCTATGGGCAAAGCCTTGCCTTCCTAGAGAAAAATTCTCTAAGCACTATCATCTTATACCAAGATAAGAAACTGTGAAAGAAGCTGACCCAGAAGAAAGTTCCTGTACGTCGCGGATCGCAGTTCCTTGTGTCTTTTTCATCCCACTCCTAGACGGAGGATACTATACCAAGCTAAGCAGAGAAAAGAGACTATACCAAGCTACACTGTAGCAGCAAAATTCAGCATATTTTTGCAAGACAAATAAATTGTTTTTTCTATACCAGGTATGTCTTGTTATGTTTGATAATTTCCTTTCACTGCTTAAGCGCTAAGCTATGTGAATATATTTCTCACAATAAACGCCCCGAATGCTTCTTCTCCAGAACGAAAATTCTCAAACCAATTTCTGCAATTTTAGCCATTTGAATCCGAAAAAAAACGATTGAATGATTTTTTTCCAGTGACACTGTTTTCATTTTCACTGCCTTCACCCTTCAGCAATAGACATTGCTTCTAAAAGATTTTTAGAAGCAATGTCTATTTAGAATCAATGTCTTCTAAAAGATTAGTATAATTGTACTTAAACCTAAAAATACAAAAGTTAAATTATATATTTTCTTTGTTCATGAGAACTAGCAACAAAAATAATAAACACTATTTATTAGATTGTTTATTGAAATATTTGACAAAATATTGGCTAATTGACAATTGATTCGAATTTTATAAAATAGTAAATGATAAAGATTTTCGGCGGACCTCAAGGAGACTACCACCACATTTAAATTTGTTGTTTTTCATTTTTTTTTTTTTACGTTTTTCGGCGCATTCCTATCGGTTATTATATAAAGTTTCCGATTATCAAAAAAATTTGAAAAAATTTCAATATTTAAACAATTTTACGAGGGACTCAGTTTCTCATACAACGTTATAGTAAACCGATCCTCCATTTCAGAACCACTCGCGTGGGGGTCGCTTCTTTTTTTTTTTTTTCTTTTTTTTTTGGTTTTGTTTTTTACTTTTTTTGGTGGGGAACGAGTTGTTGCTCTTGTTTTTATCTTTTTCAAGTTTTCTTCAGTTCTTACGATGGCATCTTCCTCGGAAACTCCAAGAATGGCTTTATTAAAAAATTTTGCAAAGAATTCAGTTGTTGAATATGCGCAAGCAAAAAATTAATTGCACAGGATCGATTTACTATAAGGTTGTATGAAAAAGTGAGCCCCCCGCCTACTCCAAACTGTTTAAATATTAAAACTTTTACAAATTTTTTTACAAGTTTTTTTGTCAATCAGAAAGTTTAGGATTTAATCGATAAGACTGCACTGAAAAAAGTAAAAAAATTGAGAATCAACAAATTTACAGGTGGTGATAATGTCGTACCGGCGAGTGGTTCCAAAATGGAGGATCGATTTACAATAACGTTGTATGAAAAACTGAGCCGCCCCCAGCCCAAAATTGTTTAAATATTGAAACTTTTCCAATTTTTTTTTTTTTTTTTTTTTGTCAATCCGAAAGTTTAAGGTGTAATCGATAAGATTGCACTGAAAAAAGTAAAAAGAAAAACAACAAATTTAAAGGTGGTGGTAGTCTCCTTCAGGTCCGCCAAATTTTCTTATAATTGGTTCGCATATTTTAATAATTTAATCAGTGATTATAAATTTATGATTAAAAATTGTTTTCATATTTATTTCTTTATAAATTGTTAAATGATAAATCTTGCATTGCATTAGTCTTAATTGTATTAGTTTTTAAAAGGTTGAAAATATAAAATTATTCTTGTGAATGAACAATCTTATAAATAAATAGTATTTAATATTTTTTGAAAATTCTGAAGAACGATAAAATGGGTATAAATTCACTTTTATCATATGTTTACATTTTATTACAATTCTCGTTATCGCTCTTTAAAACAACAAAGCCAGAGATGAAAATTAAAATAAATAGTGATGTCAAAGGAAAAAGCGCACTTTTGACACTGTTTTATTTTCAGGTCGAGTATGAAGGTATTATTTTGCCCCAATTTCGTACTTGCCTAGCAGTTTTAACTCTTTTGACCATAAACACTATATATATATATATATATATATATATATATATATATATATATATATATATTAATCATATCACCCGAAGCAAGGCGGTAACGCCACTGATGCGTAGGGGTCTACGTAAGAGTGAAAAGATTGGAAAAGAGAAAGCCGGAAACCACATCCTAAACAGGGAACAAGGGATGAACCTCTTCATCTGTTCAATAGACGTGGGTGGAGTGTGAACCAGGCGATAGTTTAATCTATCTACTCCAAATGAAAAAAAAAACTGAAATTTAGTAGTTATTTAAATAAAATATATAAAAAAAAATTTTTTTTAACAATTTCTTCGTAATTTCTTCGTTGGTATTTCAACTGTTCTTGCATTCTATTATTTTCAGAGTTTTTCTGTTAAAGATTCTTTTTAAGGGTTTATTTTGGTTAAAGTATTTTTGTATTAGATTAAGAAAGAATCGGCCGATATTTATATTAGACAACTTGCTAAATAGTGAGTTAAACTATATTATTTTTCTTTTTCTGTCTTTTTCTGCATTAGTTGTTTTGTCCTTCAAAGTTTCTTGGTGGACTTTTTTTTTTAATTACTTTTTTTTTATGGCTTCATTACATATTGATTTGTTCTTGTTAAATATCTTTTTGCTGGACGATAATATATTAATTCTTGGATTTACTGTGTTAAGAATTTGATTAATTATTGACTTCGGGTGATTGGAATTGATGTTAATGTAAAGAGGAGATTGATTTCTTTTGTGAAATAGTTTGAATGTATTGTTGGAGAGGTTGAAACTGGTATCTAAGAAATTTACTATTTAGATGAGATTTCAATTCTAAAACTTAGAAATTAGAAAGCTCTTATTATTTTCTTCTGTATTCTAGATGATAGAGAGCCATTGCTATTTGGGATAAACATAAGTTTATCATCTCAGTAAAAACCTACTTGATTGGGATCAACAATCTGGAGCGTACAATGGCCAAAATGTCAAACAAATGGCAACAAAGATGAGGACAATAGTCCGAATAATACAAATAGTGGATGCAAATAAATATACACATATGTGTACACAGATATAGAAATATTTAGCGGGTGTTAATAGAACAGTGCTCAATGTAATATATATAACATATATTGTTATATATAACAAGAACAGTATTGAGAAAATTGTATGTTAAAGTGGTAAAAGTTTTCCCATTATGTTTCTATAAAGTTATTCCTTTGCTTGAACTAACATAACATTATATGGCCTAAATGCGCTTCATTACGCTCATTTATTCCTGACCTGATATAATCATCATCATCATCATTACGTCCATTAATAGTGTCATGAAATTTATTTCTGACCTGACACCATCATCATCATCATCATAAAGAGTTATGAAATTTACTCTTGACCTGACATCATCAACATCATCGTCATCATTATCTTCATTACGTCCATTAATAGTATCATGAAATTTATTTCTGACCTGACACCATCATCATCATCATCATAAAGAGTTATGAAATTTACTCTTGACCTGACATCATCAACATCATCGTCATCATTATCTTCATTACGTTCATTAGTGAAGATATAAAATTTACTCTTGACCTGACATCATCATCATCATCATTATAAGGAGTTATGAAATTTACTCTTGACCTGACATCATCAACATCATCGTCATCATTATCTTCATTACGTTCATTAGTGAAGATATAAAATTTACTCTTGACCTGACATCATCATCATCATCGTCATCATCATCATTACGCCCATTAGTGGAGTTATGAAATTTACTCTTGACCTTACATCATCATCATCATTACGCTCATTAGTGGAGTTATGAAATTTACTCTTGACCTGACATCATCATCATCATTACGCCCATTAGTGGAGTTATGAAATTTACTCTTGACCTTACATCATCATTATCATCATCATTACGTCCATTAGTGGAGTTATGAAATTTACTTTTGACCTGACATCATCATCATCATTTCGCCCATTAGTGGAGTTATGAAATTTACTCTTGACCTTACATCATCATCATCATCATCATTACGTCCATTAGTGGAGTTATGAAATTTACTTTTGACCTTACATCATCATCATCATTTCGCCCATTAGTGGAGTTATGAAATTTACTCTTGACCTGACATCATCATCATCATCATCATTTCGCTCATTAGTGGAGTTATGAAATTTACTCTTGACCTTACATCATCATCATCATCATCATCATTACGTCCATTAGTGGAGTTATGAAATTTACTTTTGACCTGACATCATCATCATCATTTCGCCCATTAGTGGAGTTATGAAATTTCCTCTTGACCTTACATCATCATCATTACGTCCATTAGTAGAGTTATGAAATTTACTCTTGACCTGACATCATCATCATCATCATCATTACGCTCATTAGTGGAGTTATGAAATTTACTTTTGACCTGACATCATCATCATCATTTCGCCCATTAGTGGAGTTATGAAATTTACTCTTGACCTGACACCATCATCATCATTACGCCCATTAGTGGAGTTATGAAATTTACTCTTGACCTGACATCATCATCATCATCATCATTACGCTCATTAGTGGAGTTATGAAATTTACTTTTGACCTGACATCATCATTATCATTTCGCCCATTAGTGGAGTTATGAAATTTACTCTTGACCTGACACCATCATCATCATTACGCCCATTAGTGGAGTTATGAAATTTACTCTTGACCTGACATCATCATTATCATCATCATTGCGCCAATTAGTGGAGTTATGGAATCTATTTTTTAATGAACGGTATACACTATCACTGGCACGCAAAAACTAATTTATGTTAGTGTACTCAAAATCTTGCCGTATATGATTAGTAGTTAGGCTGATAGCATCGTTATTACAATTGATTCACTCAAACAGAACGATCATTTGACTCAACCTAATAAGTAAAATTTATGAATTATTTATTTTTGGTTTTGACCGCTGAGAACTGGAATTGCAGTAAGCTAAATTACGATTATGGGGAACTCACTGAATTAGAATGAACAGAAATGTTGACAAAAAGAAGTCCCAGATGTCATCGAAGTAAAATAGTAATGACTTATAAGATTTTCTAGATTAGAAGATCATTTAGATTAACGTTCTTTTATACGGGTGGGAATAATGATTAAAGTAAAGGCAAATATGGATGACTAAGTGAATGAAAGAAATAGAAAAAAATTTTTTTTTTCTATCGGAAGTGGTTAAGATATTAAAAAGAAGCAACGAATCGTAACTTTCAACATTACGACCATTCAAAACGCATTATTCGTCTTTTATGGCTTCATAAAGGATCGGTTGTGATGTCGCTTTTGAAAAAAGTATTCTGTATCTTTTACTTATATGCATATTCACACGTATATTTACATTAAGAGATAAGGAAACGAGTTGGCAGATAAGCAGATACCTGAAGAAAGAAAGAAAGAAAGAAAGAAAGAAAGAAAGGATGGGGTAAAAAATAGATATAGAAGGAACAAAATATGAAAAGAAAGAAACAAATATACAAAATAAAAAGCGGAAAAAATTTTGGAAGAAAGATGGAACTAGAAAAAAGAAGAAAAATAGATATAAAAAAATAATACGAAAGAAAGAAAGTCAAACAAGAAAGAAAGAAAGAAAGAAAGAAAGAAAGAAAGAATAAATGGGGTAATTTAAATGCAATGTGAATCGTCGTTTCCTGTCTTCTTGAATCCTGCTTTTTGAATGATCACTCTCCTCAATAATGTTCTTTTTTTTATCAGATTCCTTTACTATCAGTACCACCTTGCGTCTTAATAGCTGTATCGCCTTCTTTGGCGGGAAATAATTTTAATAATATATTCTTTATGTCTATACATTTATTAAATACTTTCTAAACACTCATTATATGTCATTAAATATTATTTAAACAGTCTTCCATTTATGTTCTCATCTGTTCCATGTAGTTGTATTCTTAACCTTCAAGCTCTTCATCCTCTAATTATCATAATTGGCTATTACTTTTGTTTTATTTCTGTTCATTTTCCGTCTTTATATCTTGTAATCCTCCTACAAAAAATAGAAGTCCTACCAGGATTTATCATTGGTGGGCACAATCTTAACACACTTAAGATATTCTGACGAGACAATTTTGATGACAGACACAGACAGAAAACTGGGGGAACTCCTAGATATAGTAGTAAAAGAAAGCTAGAAGAAAGGACTAAACATCAATTGTGAAAAGATAAAATGTGCGGCTGTCAGCAAGAGAAACGGTCTGAGAGACTAGCTATGAATCGGAATTGAATTAGTCAGATTTGTCTGCTTCTATATGCCGTATCCCTTCAGGACGTAGGTGATCATAGCTCTCCTCAACTTCGTGTCTCTCAAGGCCCTTAGTAGCACTTCCCCTTCTGCAAGGCCTGCCGTCCCCTGTTCCACCACCCTGGAAGCACGTCAGGTAAGTGGCACGTTCACATCCTTACCTTTCTTGCCCTCGACATACACGGTGAGGAATATACTCTCCAAGCCCAAATTTGGCATAATGTGCCCCCCAAAATTTAGAGGTTACTTTCTGAGTATAACTGTTCTTTTTATTGTCATTTTCTTTAAGACTTCTTTGTTGATTACTTGCTCCGTCGGTGAAATTCTTAGAATCGTTTTTAGAACAACATTTCTGTTGCTTCCATATTCTATATAATCTGTGGCGACAATACCTAGTATTCAAAGCTATACAAAAAAGGATTTACATCACATAAAGATTCATTCTTTTTTGTTGTTTTTAACAAAATTTTTCTGTTTCTGAGTAATTATATTCACTTAGAGTTGAAATGTAATGGGTGACACATACGGTACATATTCGCGGTAGGTTTTGGCTCACTCTAGATTTTTGTATATATATATATATATATATATATATATATATATATATATATGGTTAAGTAGATTTGTTATCGGCTTATCATGACAATCAACTATTTCACGGATTGACCCAAGGATTCTGAATGAAATTAAATAAACGAAACTGTTAGGAACCAATCGAATTTTTCGTGAGCACGAAGTCACAAGTCGCCGTGGCCGACAGTTTCAGCGCCTGCCTTATTCAGGGTGTTATTCAAAGAGTATGTGCTTTCTGTGCTTTATCTCTAAGATTTTAAAATGGATAAGGTAAAATTTTAGCAAAGTTTGAACAGGGCAGAATTGTTGAACTTCAAATATATGGTCTTTCCCAACGAACCCTTGAAATTGGCTGTAGCAGAACTGTCATTGCTAACTTCATTAAAACTCCGGATGCGTATGCTTCTAAAAAAATCAAGCAGTTGCCTCCATAAAATCTCACCATCTCTGGGCAGATGCTTTAGGCGAGAAGTTAAAAAAGATTCAAGCCTAACAGCAAATCAGATAAAAGCAAATACAGATGCTGAATGCAGATGCTGAACAATTAGACGGCATTTGAGTTACAGGAGTTAAAATGTTATGGACAAACTGCTAGTTACATTGGCATGTTAAGAAAAGAATCGCTAATTACTGAAGGCCCTCATCCATGTGGCGAAAACAGGATTTTCTGCAATCCACAACGCTCGAAGGTCGAAGGAGTTTTTATGGCAGACAACATTCAGCTTTCGGGCCATCTAACGTGTTCTTCCAATCTAAACACAATCGAGAATGTTTGAGGATTGATGGCAAAGGATTTTTATAAACATGGACCGCCGTTTGAAACTGTGGATGCTCTTCATGCTGTATTTTATGCATCCTGAGCGAGCATCGCAAGCAGAAGTTAATAATGAGTATGCCAAAGCGAATTTTCGAAGTTATTCGCAAAAATGGAGGATAAATTGAAAATTAAATTGTCGTTTCACTTATTTGTTCAGCATTTTATAGTTTTATTTAAATGGTCTTATCTTTATGACTAGCCAAAGAAATACTTTTTCAATGTTTGCTTAAATTAATCAATTTAAGGCTTAAGATTTTCACTTGTTTATTGATAATCTACATTTTCTACTTTAATGTAAATGCTTCGCAAATACATTTCAATGAATGGAACAGTATTTTTTATTTTTTAATCCTTTCGTATTTGGTCTTAAGATTTTGACCAGGAGTGTATATATATATACATCGCTTATTCAATAATGAATTAGAGCACTCTGGCTATTAGGCGTGTATAATGATATACGCGCTAAAAAGTCTGCCTTCTTCTACCGAACGCTCGTAGCCCAGAGGTAGAATCGCCCACTGGCGCCAGTTCGGTCGGGTTTCAATCCTGCGTTAAAAAGCAATCGGAGTCTAACCGTATTGATGAGCTGTGATACAGCGAAACATCTGTCTGCGGATGACTATAGTATATATATATATATATATATATACACTCCTGGTTAAAACCTTATATATATATATATATATATATATATATATATATATATATATATATATTATTCATCTACATACAAGCCTGTTTCGCTGTATCACAGATTATAAGTTCCAGCCAGCCGGGATCGAAACTCGACCAATTTAGGGTGAGTTGGAGTACCTACTCCCTAAGCTATTGGCGCATGGAATAAGAGAGAGGAGGAAATTTTAGCGTGTTATATATACGCGGAGTATACGCACGGGAGAACTCAATTGATTAATGAAGAGTAATTCATAAATCACAGCAGTGGTAGCTTTTTTGAATATTTTCCTCTCTAAAGAGCTCAATCGTAATGAAAGCATTAATATATAGATACAGCGAAACAGGACTATATATATATATATATATATATAGTCCTGTTTCGCTGTATCACAGCTCATCAGCACGGATAGACATCCGATTGCTTCTAGTCAGGATTGAAACTTGACCGATCTGAAGTTATTCGGAGCTTCTAACCCTAAGACAGAGAAAGGCAGAGAAAGTCAGGTTTTAGCATGTCATATACACAATGTATTTTCATACTTTGGAAACATACAAACACAATTAAATTAGGTAAAATATAACATCACATGGTACTAGATATCAATGGTTAAAACTGCATTTGTTGATGCCACATTTTACGCCACACAATTTTATATATACTTTTTAAACTGACTTGAAGTGGAGTGACTACATCGAATCAATTTGGGTCACTGTGTCGTACCAGAAATTCTTTCTCGACAGAATCCAATTTGCAGATTTATAAATCTACCATTCGCTCGTGCTTTAGATGCTATTGCCATATATGGTATGGCGGCTTTGCTATTCATCTATATGTTCTTGACAAAACCTAAAGAAGGATCTGTGATGTAATTGATCCTGAATTAGCATCTCGACTTGAGTCACTTTCTCACCGACGCAACGTGGATTCTTTCTGTCTTTTCTATAAATATTTTCATGGTAACTACTCTGATTAGCATTTTTTTTCCTTGGTTCTCCGACGACATTAATTTAATCGTGCAGCTAGATTGGCATCTAGGTCCCACCTGTTTCCTGTTGAAATAATTAAAGGCAACGGTCACTTCTACTCTAACAGTTTCTTTTCTCGTACTTCCCGGCTATGGAGATCAATTCCGTTTACTTGCTTCCTTGATAAATGCAATCTTCAAAAATTTAAATGCAACGTTAATCGCAGTTTTCTGTCTTCTTGAATACTGTCCATTTTTATCCTTTCCTCAGTCCTGCTAAAACTTAATTGGCGTCAGTCGGCGATTCTACCCCTGGGCTATGGGCGTTCGGATCGAGAAAGAGAGAAACGGTTATAAATCAATATTTATTTCGACAGTATAAATTTACTTACATTGTCTGGTTAATCTTTCTCCTACTTTCACTCCCTGTAAGCCCGACATTCCCGCTGTATTTGAGATGAAATGACTTAAAAATACACTTAATTACATTTAATATTTTCAAATTAACACGCACGCACACATACACAAACGTCAGGCATTAATATATTATCTATATACATGTATATATGGTTGTATTTATTTATATAATCATATAGGTGTTTATAGATACATCCACATGCCTATAAATAACAGAATATATATTTTTCTTTTAATATTTATTTTGATGTTGAAATATTTACAAACACATTATATATTGTCATCCGTAGACAGATCTGTTTCACTGTATCACAGCTCATCAGTACGGTTAGACTCCGATTGCTTTTTAACCCAGGATTGAAACCCGACCGAATTGGCGTCAGTCGGCGATTCTACCCCTGGGCTATGGGCGTTCGGATCGAGAAAGAGAGAAACGGTTATAAATCAATATTTATTTCGACAGTATAAATTTACTTACATTGTCTGGTCCAGACAATGTAAATAAATTTATACTGTCGATATATATATATATATATATATATATATATATATATATATTAACAGGAAAGTTAGTATAAATAGTATAAACAAATAAACTATATATTTTATGTCATATTTATTACCCTTGGAGTATTGACAGGTTAGCTGAATTTTTGACATGTGAAGTGCTGATTGTTCTAAGGAGAGGTGTTAAATTTTTATAGATAGATAGATAGATAGATAGATAGATAGATAGATAGATAGATGGCTGTACTACTAAAGAAATGTTGATGCTGGTGTAAGCAAGACACAACTTGCCAGACGACTTAACACCTTAGACAAGAAAAAAATCCCAAAAAAGGAGAAAAAAAGAAGGAAAGCTCAAAAGGCAAACACCTAACGATGCAGTAAGTAAAATTATCAACGCCCAAATTACCAAAATATAGCAAAATAATACAAACTAGTCATGAGTTATCAGTCATATTTATTCCTCTTGATTTTTCGACCAGGTGATCTGAATTTTTATCATGTGATGGGCTGATTACTCCAAGAAAAGGTGTTACAGTTTTATGACTTTTGCCAAGCGTGAAACTTGAGTAACGACTCGAGGCATAAAACACACTGCGCCTCCTCGGGATAACTCTCACAACAGACCTCAAGTGGATGTCTATATAGAATCCATAGCTAAATCCACTGCTAAGGAGTTTGGTCCTCTGTGAAGCGCTAGGAAGTTTTTCCGTCTGAAACAATCCTGTACATATACAAATCTACCATACGCCCGTGCATTGAATACTGCTGCCATATCTGGTCGGGTTCTCCAGCTATCTACCATGGCGTCTTTGACAAAATTCAACGAAGAAACAGCAATTTGATCGATCCCGATTTGGCAGCTTACATACAGTCACTTTCTCACCTTCGCAGTGTGACTTCCCTCTTCTACAAGTACTTTCATAGCCTCGGCTCCGATGAACTTAGCTCACTAGTTCCCCCTATATACGAATATACTCAATCTATACGATTAGCAACTAGCTCCCACCCTTTTACTGTCAAACCAATAAGACGTAGACGCCGATTCTACTCCATCAGCTTCTTTTCTCGCACTTCCGCTTCTGGAATTCCCTTCCGTTTATTTGTTTCCCCGACAGCTACAATCTCCAAGAATTTAAATGTCAAATCAATAGTTATCTCCTGTCTCGCTAACTTGCATCCTATCCCTCTCATGCTTTCATCTCATTACTTCAGTATTCTCATCCTTCCTGACACCCCTTGTATTCTGTCACTCCTACTCATAACTTTCCTCCTATGTAACCCCCTGCACAACAGTGGCAGTATAATGCCTTGATTGGGGAGATACGATTATAATATATATATATATATATATATATCACTTGGCACGACACAAGAAGTGTTGAAATAAAATAGCTACTTTGTAGTGATGCTATAACATACTTATGTAATAAATAATATATATATATATATATATATATATATATATATATATGGTGATTCCAACATTTTCTTGGTATCACCATATATTTCTTTGACACTGACAATTTTAACTTTATCAATGCATTTTAGTGTTTCTGCAGTATCCTCCCAATGGGTGCATTTTAATCACAAAAATAAAATTTTTAAAAGATATGAAACATTTTTATCGCTTAACAGGTTTTGGGTAAACTGCAACATCAGTTTCGACAGCTTAATGAGCTCAGTTTTTCATATTCAAAAAATACCTTTTACAATTTCCCATTTTGTTGCCATCTTTTTGCCTTCAGAATAAAAGAGTAACTCAGAAGTAGTTGCAATAATCCAGTTATTCCGAATATTTTTTTAAAAAGTCGTCATAATCAAAAAGTAAGTACAAGCCGTTTTTAGTTATCCAAGTCTTATTAAAAACTCCAAATTCAATGTCAGATTTTGAAAAAAGTATTTATTGAGTTCTGTTATTGTCACATACAATTGCAATTACTTTACTCTTTGATTCCATCAATGATATATAAAAACTGTTCACATAAAAAGTTGCCTCTAATTTTTCACATGAGATAATCTTAAATAAAATGTTTGGTTCACCATTTAAACATTTTACTATGATGCCCAATACTGTTTTTGCTAATCTCTCAAAATTTTAAAGCAAACAAAATAATTTTCTCCATGGTATTGTAGAACAACTTGACATCATACACTTCATCAACTAAAAAAATAGATTTTTTCAGAGATTTCGCTAAATTATCACCATTAAAATTAAAGTCGTCTAATTTTGAAACTTCTGATGTCAAAGCTGGTAATGTTCTCACGCTGGCTAACGAAAATCATTTTGAAGTCTGTTATATAATGACGGAGATATAGCAGAATGTTAAATGCCCTGATAAGAATATCAGAATTATAATGTTTTGTATCAATTCTTTGTGGTGACATAACCTTAATTAATATGCTATTTTAATTTTTTGTATTTTCTTATTATCAATTTTTACATTACTAAGATAACGAATTGTTTCATTGATTTGTGACCTGTGCTGAAACATTGATATTCAACTTTTTGAAATAGAAAAATGTTGTATATATACCAGCATTGTACCATTCAAATCTCCCATTTTCAAATATTTTAACTAAAAACATTGGAATACTTCCAGTGAAAAATCACATTTCATAACCAGCTGATTGTTTGATTTATAGCATGTAGCTGCCTAGACAAAATCTATTGATCAATATTCTGATGTAATCTTTCAAAAGTAAGGATTCGGTTTTTTTTCTAGGAACAGTGCATAATTCGCACTGAAGTAGAAGTTTTTTGTTTGTTGGTTTTGGCTGAAGACGAAGTAAAGACAAATGATCAAATATTGATGGTGGATTTCTGTTTCGTATTTTTCTTGTCAA
Source organism: Ascarosepion bandense (assembly GCA_037127315.1). Classification (NCBI taxonomy): domain Eukaryota; kingdom Metazoa; phylum Mollusca; class Cephalopoda; order Sepiida; family Sepiidae; genus Ascarosepion; species Ascarosepion bandense. Next base: position 9,773,944 of record JBBBDQ010000738.1, read on the forward strand.
AATTACGGTTTCATAATTAAATGCAAAATGCTTTTTCAAAAGCATTAGTGCTTGGTTTGTCTTGATCAATTGCCTTTAACCATCGTTAAAACACAAAACTGTTTTTTGTTAATCATGGTAATCATGACAACCTTTTACACAATGCGCTTTTACTACTTTGAGAAAGATTTTGGAGTAGTAAAATTTTAAGAAAAATTAAGTAAACTATTTTTTAAATTACATGGTACTCTTAAAAAGTGTATGAATTTTATATTCTAAGGTCTGGAAAGTTTGAACTTCGGGATTTAGATTTCAGAATTCAAAATTAATTTTTTTTATGTTGAAATCATTTGAAGATTAACATGGATTAAGAAATATCAGGACGAAGTAATTAGGGATTCAAATATAGGAATTTTAGAGTTTTGAAAATTAAATGTTGGATAACTGTATTTTACGGTGGGGTGCGGATCAATCACCTCTTCCCACATAAAATACGATTATCTAAACAAAATTAGTCAGTTTAATATTTCTACAGTACATTTTTTAAGTTTACTATAAAAATATTATAGTGGTTAATTTATTTTACATTTTTAACAACAATGCTGGTAAAATTCAACATGCATTTTTTAAAAACACGTAAATAGTTATTTTTTTTTAATTTTTAAGTTTATATATTTGCTGTTATGAATAATATCATAGACAAAATATCAAATTAAATTTTTATTCCATTTTTTTCCAAATAGGCAATTTCTGTATCGTAAAATAGGAAAATTAGCAGTACAAAAATTTATATTCATATTTTGCTTTCTAATAAGATGGTATCTTGATGTTTTATAAAGAAAGCACAAATTATTATTCAAAATATTAATTTCATAATCAATATATTCGCTATTATGAAGAATAATACCATAAGCAAAATTTTCTTTAACTTTCTGTGACAAAATTCTTAATAATGACATTTGTTGTGAATTTCGCTGTTTAAAATAATTGCCAAAAAAGTAAAACGAGAGGAAAACGATATAAGATAATAAGGTCCTCTCTTTCATTTTCGGGATATGTTTTTAAGAATAGTTGTAAAGTATTAAATTTATTATTGAATTTAATTTTTGATATTATCTTTACGTGATAAATTCTTTAAGTGTCATTTTTTATTAATTTTGAAGCCAAAAAAATTATAACTTTATTTTTAATATCTTCTATTTATTTACGAAGGACAGAAAAATTCAACATAGTTTTTTTTTTTAAGTATCTGTTATGTTAAAAAAATATTCATAAAAATTTATTTTATGCTGTTTATCATTGTTGAAAAAATAGTAAAATATTAAATTTAAATTAACTTTATCTGATAAAATTAATAATGACACCTGCGAATTTCGTACGGAAAAAAAGTTTGTTTAAAGATAAAAGATACAAAGTTCAAACTTAAGTTAATCCAAAGATAAAACGTAAAAATTTCTTTAAAAAATAATTAATTTTCTAATCCAATTTCAGCAACGAACTTGTTCATTTTTCGCCCCCAGCTACTCAGTGACCTAAACTTGATGTACAGGCCTGAGTTAAGAATAGCCTTGGTTAATATACATAAGTACTATCCAATTACATCATTAGCAAATTGAAAAATAGAACTTCTGAAATATTTTTTACTCTTATCGCATATATGGTAAAATCAAATTTTTGTTATGTGAGTGACCTTTTTCACAGAACTAAAATAAATTAATCCCTTTAACATTACTTTTTAACAAATGTGCATTGATTTATGACACAGGAATATAGAGTTAGGAAAAAGACACAACCCTAGTATACATACTAACCTATCACATATATGGAGTGCGATGGGTGAGTTGTTGCCATTTATATATTTTTTGTAATTTCTCGCATGCGCGTTGTTTATTTCTTTATTTTGTCGACTGCACAGTATAGTAGGGTCAGTTAGGCACCGTCTGTGAGAGAAGAACAATATAAAGCAATTCAATCCACTATAAATTTGGAAACGGCATACCGTACTGCTTGGCATTCCAATATTAACATTTCAGAGTGTTTGGTGTCGATCAGATGAGAATTCGGAAAGAGATGGATGAGTCTAATGGTGAGTACAAAGGGGTTTAGAGTGATCACTAATGACGGCGATTCATCTTCCTACACGGCCTCTGACTCAACACGGGGGCCTATATCAAATGCCTTGAGAAAGCAGTGTTGCTCTGGTTCAAGAGAGTGGCTGATAGAAGAACCAATGTCTGGATACAGGATTCTGCACCATGCCACACGAGCAGGAGAATCCAGTTATGTCTGTTAGACAATTTCTGCCACCACATCACCCCTTACAACTGGCCACCTAACTCACCAGAGTACAACCCCTGTTGATTATTATGTGTGGGGTGCAGCTGAGCGAGAGACCAACAAAACCCCTTGTAACACCAAAGATGAACTGAAGACAAGGATGATGGCAGCATTCACAAATTTCAACAAGGAGACCGTCCAGAAGAGATGCAGGAGAAACTGAAGTTATCTAGAGATCGTGGTTAAAGCAAGTGGCGATTTTATTGAATATATTTACTCTTTAGTATTTAAAAAAAATTGTGTGATTTTGGTAAATATATCTGTTAAAATGAGATGCCAGTGTTACTTTCATTTTTGCGTAATTTAGACGACAATTTATCCACCGCACCCTGTATGTACACATATACATACTTTATATATATATATATATATATATATATATATATATATATATATATATATATATATTGCACTTATAGATGGCTGGATTTTTGCATTTGTTTTCAGCATTATTAAGTATATCAGTTTTCTATCGACTTTCTTCCTTAACAAAACTATCTCTATACATCTGTTGATCGATCACACGGCCCAATCATCCCATTAGCCTTTACACGCAAGTTTGAGCGCAGATCAACGGACCTTGACCTCTTGATAACCCAGATGCTTCAGTTTCCTCCCCTGATTTTAAACCTGGGACTTCATATCCCCTGGACGACAGCTGTTATCAATATTATTCCTCACCAAACTACTAAATCGCTGACTGGCGCAAATAACTCAGTTAGCTCCTCTCCGGACCGCGTGCAAGTGTCCAGCTGATTAAAATTGTTTATTTCTCTACTCATGATTACATTTATGACTTTGTAAAACCGATGGGTGGGAATCGGAAAAGCCTAGCCTGGTCTGCCATACCTCTTATGGTTTTAGCAACCGAATGGACTGGTAGGGAGGCTTGCAAGCCGTTCTGACTGCCCAGCCGACCGTCACCTGGTGGTTTATCATTTTTTTTCACGCTTTTTGGCAGGATTGGCCTTACGGAACAACGCACCAAGCTACCTGCCCGGCCACACCGCACAGGTCGTGTTCTACACCCGGCATCAAACTAATGGACCGTGCCCTTACCTACAGTACCGTTTCCGACATCCGCTTTATGAAGAGTTGGGTGGGTTGATCCTGCTATGCGTTTTATTGGAAATAGATTTTTGCTTCCAACTGACAGTAGAATTTGGTAATGCCTGAGCCGAATAGAATTGTAGAATAGCAAAAGAATTATTGCATATGACGTGTTCGATTGTATCAGGCTTTAGTAAGAAATCAATCAATAGAAAGTCGATGATTAACACACAACCAAGATTTACTGACTTGTTTGTTCTTGGGTTCTTATGCATGCATGTGCCTCTGTATCTTAGTGTGTGTGTGTGTGTGTGTGTGTGTGTGTGTGTGTGTGTGTGTGTGTGTGTGTGTGTCTGTGTGTGTGTGTCTGTGTGTGTGTGTCTGTGTGTGTGTGTGTGTTTGTGTGTGTGTGATTTTGCATGTCTATTCACGCTTGCTTGTCTGTGGATGTGTGTATCTGAGTGTGTTTTTTATATGCGTGTATGAGTGCGGAGTGACTGCGTGTATGTGCATATGTGCAAGTACACGTATGTATTTGAGTGTGTGTGAAATTTCGTGTGTGTATGTCTTTGCTTGCTTTATGAGGACACGTTTCAACAAGTTTCTGAAAACTTTTTTGTATATACGCGTGTCTGTGTGTGTTTATACGTGTGTGTAATTTTGCTGGTTTGTGTTCATTTACTTGTCTGTATACGTGGATATCTGCGTGCGTGTATATGTTGCTGTGTGTATGTGCATATGTACTACATTTCTAAAAATTTGTGTATCTGTGTCTGTGTGCATGCGTTTGACGTGGATGTGTGTGTTGGTTGTGCTAGTGTACGTATATGTATGAGTACGTATGTGATCACGTGCGTTTCCTACGTTTATTTGCTGGTCTATGTAAGTGCGTCAGTCTGTACTCCTGTGTCTATAAATGTATGTGTGCTTATGTGTGTGTTTGCACGTATCTATTTGTATTAGCTTGCCTATGTGTATGTGCTTGCGTGTTTTGTGCATTTTCTTGTCTGTGCACACGTGTGTGTGTGTGTGTGTGTGTGTGTGTGTGTGTGTGAAAGAGAGAGAGCGTGTGACTTTCTTCTTCTTCTTCTTCTTCTTCTTCTATATGCAGTGTTTCTTCAGAAAGTAGGTGATCATGGCTCTCCACATCTCTCTGTCCCTTGTAGCTCTTAACAACCCATCTCCTGTTATACCGCTTAAACCCCGCTCCGCCATCCATCTGCTCAAGTCCGTCAAGTATGTCATGTGTTGCTTTCCCTCTATCCGTCCTCCAAACCGTCCCTTCCTCTATCCGTCCTCCAAACCGTCCCTTCTCACTACATGTCTGTTATGGGACCTACCCTTTTTGGACTATAATGAATTCTTACTATTATTATGAATACCGGAAGAATATGCCTCTCGGGGTTGAGTGGAGTTGGGTTGAGTTGAGTTGAGTTGAGTTGAGTTGAGTCACCCCGGTCTAATACTTGGCAGTCCGACTGACGTGTAACACACTTTGTATTTGTTCTCTCGTTAAATATATATGTTTCACTAATACCCGAGTTCATGTTTTTCTTCCGGACCTATCCTGGGTCCACAACAATGTCTCAGAAACTTCAGCTGTCTTTTCCTGATGTTATGTATAAGTTTCTTTTTCGTGTTCATCTTCTCCAAAACTTAGCCGTTGATCACGTGTTCTGTCCATGATATCCTCAACATCCTTCTGTAGAACCACATTTCGGTTGCGTCAAGTCTTCCTTTCATCTTCGATGTGGTTGTCCAGCATTCACTGCCATATTGAAGGACCGATATCACATACAGTCCAGCACTTTCTTTTTCGTTTCCAACGAAATCTTCCTGTCTCTCAATACTCTATTCAACTTCAGGAATGCATCATTGGTCATACTAGTACGCCTTCGGATCTCGGTGTCGCACTTTTCGTCCCCTGTTAGGACACTTCCCATGTATTTACATTTCTGTACCTGTTTGATTTTAGTCTCCCCTACTTGAATTTGGCATTTTGGGCTACTCTATTTACTGATTACTATGTATTCTGTTTTCTTGTAGTTTATATGTAGCCCTTTCTTTCCACTTTTTTGTAATTATTCCTTGTAGGAGGACTTGTTGTTTACTTTCCGTGTTTGTTATCAGCACTGTACCATCAGCGTATCTTATATTGTTCAGACTGCGGCCACCAATGACGAATCCTGGGAGGACTTCTAGTGCACACAGAATTGTCTCGCTGTATAGGTTGAAAAGATCCGGTAAAAAGACACATCCTTGCCTTACACTCTTGTATATTTGCTGAAACTGTTTCCTGTCCGTATGAAGACAGTTTGTTACTAATACAGATTCTTGATTATTTTAATGTCATTCCCGAATATATCAAATTAACCGAGCGTCTCCATCAGGTCTTTGTGGCGTACTTTGTCGAATGCCTTGTACACATCCTTCTGCATTTGTATCGCTCTTTCTGGCAACATTTTAAGCATAAATATCGCAATCTTTATTTCAGTGTCCTTGATAAAACCGCACTGTTATTGTTCTATTTCCGGTCTGATTCTACTGCGCGTTCTATTCATCAGAATTCAGATGAAGTGTTTTGTTACGTGGCTCAGTAAGTTCATTGGAGTTTGCATTCGTTTGCACCTGGTTTCTTAGGCAGTGCTATGAAAATCAATTCTGCGTAGGTCTTACGGGTTTTCACCGCTGTTGCAGATTTCACTTAAACTATCAAAAAACTATGACACTATAAATTATTACTTTCTTTATTGTTACCAACGACACTTTTTTGGATAATGTCGTTTCACGTTTCCAGCTGAAATTCATGTTCACTGCTCTGCGTCTTGACCTTGTCATTTGGTCAGATAATTCAAATCCTACATTATTGAGTTATCATTTCATTCCTTGGCCTACCAACTTCCTAAAATCGAACCAAATAATAAACATATCTATCATGTTTTAATCCTTTCTTGGTCAGGCCAATGAATTTTGAATCTCCCTTTGTACAAAAATATTCCAAAGGATACTTTTTCTTTTAGCATTCTTTATACAACAAAAGTTGGTGGCATTGCTGAAGTTTTCTCAGTTAATGGTGATGATACTGCGGTCCTGAAAACATGCCCGATCTAAAGACATAATCACAGATCTATTTCTTTAAGTAGCATTATGTGTCTGAAAGTACATGCGTTGCACGGGCGCGCATATACATGTGTATTTTACGGAAAGTTTCGGAGATGGAATTAACAATCAACATATTTAAATTGTTTGAACATTATTTTTAATCGATACCCGTATTTGAGTATATATATGCCAGAAGCAAGTAGATGTGTCTAGCCACACTGATGAACTGTGATACGGCGAAACAGGCTTATATGTGGATAACTAATATATTATGCTCACATTACGACTGCGCTCTCTAGAGAAGAAAAATTTAAAAAGAGTTTCTCCTTCTGCAATATATGCATTACTCTTTAGGAATGAATTGAGTTCTTTCGGTGACTGACGCGTCTATACACTGTTTATATACAACATGTTAAAATTTCCATTCACTGATTCCATGCGCCTATGGCTTAGTGGGTAGCGATTCCGACTGACACCAAACTGGTCGAGATTCGATCACGGCCAGAAGCAAGTGGATGTGTCTAGCCATACTGATGAGCTGTGGTACAGCGAAACAGGGTTGTATGTGAATGACTAATATATATATGTATATATAAACAGAATATCTACTCAAATACAAGTTTCGATTAAAAATAATGTTCAAACAAATAAATTAAATACTATAAATATTAATAAAAGAAATGACAAGAGGAAAGTATTTTATATCAACGCATTTCATTTTGTTTGATAATCTGTGTTTATACACAGTGAAGAAAAATAACGTTACGCGCTCAAATTTTGAATTAGAGAACGCTCCCAGACAGTTGTCGCCAAACGAAAAATCGAGACATAATTTCAACTTTTATGAAGAAACAACATATTTCTGCGAAAAGACATTTTCATTTGTCACAGCAATTAAAACTCGGTACTGGCAAGGATGTGCGTTGTGGTACAGTGGATATCGGCTCGGAACGAGAAACCTGGAAGCCGAGTTCGAATTCCAGTTGAATCCATTGTATTCACTTACGCACAAATACCCTTGGGAAAGGTATTAATCCGTCTCTTCCTTCCAGTTATGGGTTAAATAGCAGGACAGGCTGGATTCATATAGCCTTGGTCAGCAACCAGTCAACCGCAGCGATAATCTTCTGCCCGGTCATGTCTCTTTCGAGACATGCCCGCCCAAGCGTGTTTCTTAACTGACTGACTGGTCTCGATTTGAAATAAATACAGCTCTCCCTCTTGCAGCGACGTTATTGGAGCCAAAAATTCACAAACTGATTTCAAACAAACAGGAACAAATGTCTTACTAAGAATTAACTTCAACTTTTTCTTTGTTTTATTTAAAAAATTGCACTATAATTTCTTACCTTTAATGGATGCATTTCATATCAATAAAATAAAAGTTTTCCGCTCATTATTATATAAATCTATTTACCTTTTTTTTCTCAATTCGTATTAAAATTATACATTTAGGAAGTTCAAAAGATTGGCTCTAAGATATTCTAAAATCTTATTGCGAAAGGAATGATAAATTATGGTGAACGCTAAGTGACGTAAGTTTTTGACATATTAAACGAAAGTAAATTAATGTTCTTGCTATTGTTGTTGATTATTTTTTATACAATTATTATTAATTCAATTACCTTTATGTAATTTTATTCTACCATGTTCATTTATTTAAATGCCATGTTTTTTTTTTTTATCGTTTAATCGATAATGCCACAAGGACGCAGAGGGATTCGGTCAGTTAAGTGCCATGCGTGATACACGCTTGGGCGATCATGTCTCGAAAGAGACATGACTGGCTGGGCAGAAGATTATCCAGCCAAAGCTATAGAACACAATCTGTCCTGTTATTTAACCCATAACTATAGGAAAGAGACAGATTAATGCCTTTCCCAAGGGTATTTGCGCGAAAGTGAATGCAGGAAATTCAACTGGAATTCGAACTTGGCTCCCCGATTTCTTGTTCCGAGCCGATATCCACTACACCACAACTCACATTAATCCATTAAGATGTTGATATGCCGCCAAACCAAAAAAATCAACATAAAAGAACATTTTCGTGTCATTAGTCTATGTAATATCCTACAATTTCTTGTAGAAATCAAACTGTATCCGAAAATATAACTTCAACAAAACTGCAACACAAAACGCGCATCCCACCGCCTCTCGTAATTTGGTCCACACAAACATGTATATGGACTATAGCTGCGTATCTTCTACTACGTATTAAATTGTGAAAACAGAACCTATATCTTATTTTTACTAATTCAAAGCTCCAGAAAAGATTAAATTTCGGTATTAAATGATCCATAAGGAGTTGATGTGTCGTTAAACAAACAAATCAATCATACTACAAAAATATATGTAAGAAATAAACTAGGTACCTCCACTCATTCGCTAAAAAAACAGTATAGCATAATGTTAATGGGGTCCAAACTAAATAAAAACAAAGTTTTATCGTCAAAATGTTTATGTTGTTATTAAAAGGAAAGATCAATTTTTTTTTTGTTTTTTGATTTTTTGTTTGTTTGAGGGTTTTTTTGCGGGGGTGATTTTTTTTTCATTATTCTTTTAAAATTTTTAATTATTATTCTTTTTAAATTTTTAATCAAGTTTGAATTTCTGGTTAAAAATCCTTTTTTTTTTGTTTTTCGTTATTGATTGACCCAATGTTTACTAGAGTTTACTACTATGGTAAATATAATATTACACAACATCATTTTTTGTCGTTAATTTGGAAATTCTTGCAAAAATCAAATATTTGTCTGATTTTAATGAAACTTTCAGGACATATTCACAAAAGAATGAAGTTATTTTTGCAATTATTGTTTTAAAAAAATTTTGGTAATTCTTTTTTTTACATCTGCTAATCTCCTTCCAATTAATTTCATGGAATTTATAGAAATTCTATACTTCCTACCAATTTTGTTTTATTAGTTAAATGCAGGACTCCTTGGGGGAATGTAAATCATCTTTTCTTTTTTTTTGCTTTTTTCTTTTTTTTTCAAAAAGTAGCTGTGTATCCGAAAATCTACTCTGAATAGTAAATTAAAAACGCATTAAAACTACGCCATTTTTAATTTGCATAAGCTTTAAATTGCTTTTATAAATAATATATATTAAGGATGTCATATTCTGAGGAAAAATTGTTTTTTCGATGAATGATGAATTTTTATAAGAATTATTTTCATTTTTTTCTTTGTTAATTATGAGGATTTATAAAATTTTAAAAATCTTTTAAATTTCTTCCAGTCACTGTCTGTATTTGGTTATTAAGTTATAAAGTAAAAACTATATTTACTAATCAAAAATTAATAGGCTTAATACGAATAATTTTTAATTAAGATTTTTTTTTAATTTTTCATGTTAAATTTACATTTTTTTAAAACTATGAGATGTCCGAAGAGACATACTATTAACAGGTCACGTGTTTCAAGGTTTGTTTCCCTTACAAAACGTTCACTTAGATTTCATAAATTTATGTCAATTCTGGTAAACCATATTTAGCTTCTCAATATATCTGGCTCTCATCACTTACTTCAAAGGTCAGAAAGATACAGAGCTCCGTGATTAAGAAATACTTTTAATCTAAATTTCATGCTATAAACAAGTAATATTTGTTTCAAATCAAATTAATTTAACTTTAAATTTGTTAATTTTCCCAAAATAATCACAAATATATATTTTTATTTTTGAAAATTTTTAAAACCGAGAATTAATTTTTGTTTACAAATGTGTCGATCACTCAAAAATGGATGAAAAATTGAAATTTTTTTTAAATCTCAAAATTTCAGATTCCAATCAATATAATTTCTGTTTGAAATACACCAAAGCATTTTGCATACTGTAAGCAGTAAATTTAATCATTTAGTTTTCAGTTAAAGCTAAAATGAAAGCTTCAAGAAAGTTTTTTTTTTTTTAAATTCACTTTAAAACTTAGGTATCGAAAATGAGTGGAGGTACCTAAAATAAACTGATTTCTAATTGTGTGTGTGTGTGTGTGTGTGTGTGTGTGTGTGTGTGTGTGTGTGTGTGTGTGTGTGTGTGTGTGTGTGTAACAATTCATATATAGATAAAATATACTGCAAAAAGACGATCTGAATAAAGAAAAAAGGAAAACTTCATTACCAACGCGATTTGTTGTCTGACAGATTTTATAAAGGTAAATATAAGGATTTTATTTTGCAAAAGTAAAAATTCTTAAAAAAATTTAAGCTTTCAAAATGATTAAATTCGATTACGTTCAAAAACATGTAAGAATACTGGAAAAATTAAATAAAAAATTAATGCAACCTTCCATGTCGGTCGTTTTTAACGAAACATATATATACAGTGTTGCAAGAGATTCTGAAATCATCTGGAGGCCATGGTTGAAGCCAATAGCGATTATATTGATTAATTACTCTTTAGTTTTTCAAGTTATTTTTATGTAATTTTGGTAAATATATCTATTAAAATAAGATGATATTGTTATTTTCATTTTTGCGTAATTTAGACGACAATTCATTCTTCGCGTCCTATTCGTAATGTCTCCGGCCATTTTTAGTACCTCGAAAACTGATGCTCGGACTTGATGCAACTTCAAAAATAATTTGTATTTATTTCTGAACTGAGTAATTTTCAATAATCTTGGAATTATTTTGAAATTTTGTTCTCATCTTGGTTGATATATGTTTTATAATAGACACAACGTTTCCACGGATTTCGTATTCGTGAATTCAACAGCCGCATATCAAAACTGCCCGAAAAAAGCCGCCCATAAAAGTCACAAGAAACAATAAATTTGCCACCTGCTAAACAAAAAGTTGAAACGACACAAATGAAGTTATATGTAAGTACAATGCTTTCTTTGAGTATTGCTCACCTCACGCAATGCTTGTTTGAAGTTTATGCTCACTATACCTGTGCAAGTTTGTGTCGGCTGAAATTTGCGCTTTGTCAAAATACTTAATTCATCTAAAACGAAAGAAAATTCCGGAAAAGTAAAATGCAATTAAAGCTTAAATACAAAAGTTTATATTCCAGTCATTATTGAGGCGTTTTACAAAAAATGATTCTCATTAGTTATTTACAGTAGTCTAGTTTCTTCTTATAAAAACAATTTTTTGTGTAACAGGAAATAGACGTGACACAAAACGATTTCTTCATAATTCTATCTTACTACTTTAAACATTTATTCTGACTGATAGTCGGACTATTACTCAGACTGACTACGCATCACATTGTCGTTTTATATATACATAGAACGAGGAAGTAGTAGCAAACATAAGTTTCTGCGCGAGTATTTAACAGAAAAATGTTCGACTTTCTTTGAATTTGTGTAACTTGAAGAACATAAATTTACTAATAACTAAATAACTATACATGCTTGAAACTATAATTTGAATCTATCTAATTTATCATTTTACTAATTGTTAAATTAAATATATATATATATATATATATATATATATATAATTCTTTCACAAACATGACACACCATTGTTATTTTGTTTTTGTTTTTTAGTTTGTTTTTGTTTTTATTTTTGTTTTTGTGGGAGTGGGGATCAACGAAATGTGGAAAGAATTTTTTTTAATTCCTTGATTAAATAAAAGTTTATTTTATTAAGATTCCATGATTAGTTGATATGGGGTGGCCTTATAATGTGTTTTTCGCTAATAATCTGTTTTCTAATGGAAATTATTACAATTACGATTTTTATTGGTAAACAACGTTTCGCACTGACTTTCTGGGATGAGTTATTTTTAATTACATTATTTACCATCAGACTAATCTCATCTGTGTTGTTGCAATATTTCGATCGTGGTGCTCTCCGATCTATTTTGGGTGTCAAATATCCCAGAATGGTTGGAAGAATAAATGTGCTTTGTTTGTACATTAAAATAAATTTTTTATTATCTAAACAGAAATAACGAATTTGTAAAATAAGTGAAATTGTATTTACGGAACCGAATAATATAAATGTGTAAGAAGAAAATGTTCAGATAGAAAATGCATGTAGTTAATTGTTCAAGGAGAAAATGTAAGTAGTTATATGTTCCACAGAAATTCAGAGCTTATAGTTAATAATAGCAGAAAGTATGTATGTAAAAAGGTTAAAAATGTTGCTAATAAAAGTCTGTGTCCTTTTCCTTTTTATAGCCGGCCAAAGAGTGAAAAGGAAAGTCAATCAATAAAGGAACTTGTACGTAACGGAGTCAGTTAAAGTGTCTTGTTGTGGTTGTTTTCTTTGACGGTGTGTGGGTGAAGACGAAGAAAGGAAAATTGAAAGGAGAGGTAGAACAAATGCATGTCGACGAGACGACAGGATCGGCGTCCTGAAATTTCTTTTTTACAGTGTGATGAGGTCCTTCAGATTCGCTCCCATGTCGGATTGATTTGACCGTCAAGGGCCGTGAATAAGTAGTGGCTTTTAGTCATGTGATCAGCATACCCATTTTTTAGGTATGAAAAGAAATTAACCTGGGTCATAGATCAATTTGATATTTCCTATCCAGTCAGATTCTAGAATCTTAACTTTTACACTGACTTGTGAAATTTGCCTTGTTCTGGGGTTTTCCAAAATGATTTTAGCGCTTTTGATGCGATTTTGTGGGTGTTCAATTTTACTTTTTGCATTTTAGTTAATTGTTGGATGATACAGGATTTGTATCCTATAGCTATACTAATACGCCTTCGGATTTCAGTGTCACACTTTCCGTCTTCTGATATTTAAGTTTCCGCACTTTTTTTTATTTTGGTATCTCCGATATGCAGTTCGCACGTAATTCGTATCCAAAGGGACAAATCGAGAAGTCCTACTAAAGAAACATGTGCCTCCAGACAGGAATCTTATATTTCAATCAGAGTCACCACTACTATAGCTGAAGTAAGCCTTTACCAACTAAGCCACTGGTGACTATTATGATAAAGCGAGCTTAATTACCTACTTAAGTAATATACTAGACAATCTCCTCAAAAATAAAGGAGTGACTTGAAGCAACAGAAATGGGGTTCTACATAAGGATGCTCAGGATGCCATGAACTGAATAGGTGAGGAATGACAAGGTTTTGGAGAGAAAGCAAATTAAAAAAAAATTATACTTAATCAGGAAGAGACACCTGAAGTTTCTGGGACATGTAATGAGGAAGGATGGCTTGGATAATCTAATCCTCACAGGACGGATATAGGGAAAGCGAGACATGGAAAAGCAATGCGAGACATACTTGATGGGCTTGAGCAAATGGATGGCGGATTAGAGTTTGGGAGAGATACCAAGAGGAAAGGTGTTGAGAGCGACAAGGGATAAGTGGAAGTCCATGAGAGCCTACGTCCCGAAAGGACACGGTACATAAAGAAAGAAAAAAAGTAAAATGCGTTTCTCGTTGAAACTTTTTCGAAACTATATCTGCTCTCTTCATTTCTTGCACACGACACGGAAGCATTAATTTTGAATCCGACATTATTTTTTTATTATTAACGTTATTAATATAAACGTTATTTTTAGCGGGTATACGTATTTGAGTTGACATCTCTGATCTTGTTTTATTTTTTTTTTGTTTTTTTTTTTTTGTTTTTTAACAATAAAATTAATATCAATCCGTCTAAATCGAGAATTCAGACTGAAGAAAAAATAGTAATTACGTTGTATTTTGTATTATAAGTAATTTAGAAATTATTTAAAATATACAGATGGATGTTCATAGGTTACATGTCAATACTACGTCATTTTATATAGAACAGATTTTTGTATCCACGGTGTTTCTTGGAATCACTCCCCCGCTGTTACCGAAGGACGAAGGACAATTAAATAATCATTTTATCTCCGGTTAATTTATTCGTAGACTTATGATCCGAAACTTGGGTTTTTATTCATTTTGTTATTATCACCTTCATATTACACACTTTATTTTTTCACTTCTCTAGAAAAAGCTCCTGGTGTTTATCCAGCGTTACTCATTTTCAATCTTACTCTGTAATCTGTCGAAACGGATACATCTACTACTCAAAATACTTTTAAAGTTTTGTTTATAATCTGGAGAGAGAGAGAGGGAGGGAGGGAGGGAGAGAGAGAGAGATTTGTTTTCGAAATTCAATTCTTCAAAGTATCTCAGTTTTCGTTTATCATGACAGGTTCTGGTTAGTATTTACAATGTTTGTTTGCGGATGTGGTACAGTGGATATCGGCTCGGAACGAGAAACCGGGGAGCCGAGTTCGAATTCCAGTTGAATCCATTGTATTCACTTACGCGCAAATACCCTTGGGAAACGTATTAATCCGTCTCTTCCTTCCAGTTATGGGTTAAATAGCAGGACAGATTGGGTTCTATAGCCTTGGTCGGCAACCAGTCTACCGCAGAAAGCAATGGCAACCTACTGCGGGATAATCATCTGCCCAGTCATTCATGTCTCTTTCGAGACATGATCGCCCAAGCGTGTATCACGTATGGCACTTAACTGACTGACTCATTGCATTATGAGTATTAAAAATAATAATAATAACATAGTGATTGATGTAATTCTTCGAGTATTTAACAACACTTCTAAAAGAACGTGATTTAAGAAATAAAAACAGAACACAATGTTTAACGATATTTCAACAATACATCTATCTTCTTCAAGTTATACATAAAACATGAATGCAGACAAGTATAAAGAAAACAAATCTATGTAATCAGTCAGTCAATTTTAAATGCCATACGTGATATACGCTTGGGCGATCATGTCTCTTTCGAGACATGACTGACTGGGCAGAAGATTATCCCGCAGTCGGTTGCCATTGCTTTCTGCGGTAGACTGGTTGCCGACCAAGGCTATAGAGCCCAATCTGTCCTGTTATTTAACCCATAACTGGAGGGAAGTGCCCGATTAATACCTTTCCCAAGGGTATTTGTACGTAAGTGAAGGGAAGGAATTCCACTGGAATTCGAACTCGGCTCACCGATTCCTCGTTCCGAGCCGATATCCACTGCACCACAATGCACATCCTCCAATCAGTTGTACAAAATAAAACCGTCTTCGTTATTGTTATACAACAATATGAGTCAAGTCATTTCCATTCCAAATTCCAAAGGATTGCCATTGTTTTTTTTTTTTTGTTTTTTTTTTTGTTTTTTTGGTTTGTTTGTTTGTTTGTTTTTTTTAAGATAACCAACATTTGTACATTAGAGCAGATTGGTTGTGGAACCCTAGTATTGCAGTCAATTTGAAAGTTGGGTTTTTGGCATGATAAATAATGACACAAAATTTTTTTTTTTCAAAATCGTAACCTTTTTTTTTTCTTTTTTAGAAAACGGATGTAAATATTAAGTCTAAGTTCAAAATAGTATCTTTGGAATTGCATTCCGTTAATCAATGACAGCCTTATAAAATTTATAATTTACTGAAGCTTTACAAAATTTAAGAACAAGATGGAAAGCACACGCACATTATTACTAAATTACTGTGCCATCAAATTAGACCCTGATTTACTTCAAAGGAAAACTATACCGAAAAATGAGACTATATCATACAGTGTTGTAATTTTAGTACGATTTTTAATAAACAATGCAAATTTAAAACATTCTGTCTTATAATTTGTACTCAGAAATATTATGTTGTTATATACCAGGGGTCGGCAACATACGGCAAGCGTGCCATATGTGGCACGCCAACCTATTTCTGGCGGCAGCTGCAAATACCATCACGAAGTCTGAATCAATATCCACTACAACGCAAAGAAGATATTTAGCTGTTTCAAAACTACTCACTTTTTGAACTCCCTGCTTGTTTCACCTTCGAAAAGAACTGCTAATAAGGACACCATCTACTAGACAAGGAAACCTTTCTATGAACGTAAGCCTTTTATTAATTCTACAACTACTCGCTTGAAGAATTGTTTGAGCAAGCCGTCTATCACGAGCTTTTTTAATTATTCAAGGACACATTTATACTCCTTGGTTTTTCTCTGCGTATTTTTCCTTTGTATATCTCTTTCTGTTTTTGTTTTATTTGTTTGTTTGTCCTTTTGTTTGTTTGTTTGTTTGTTTGTTTGTTTGTTTGTTTGTTTGTTTGTTTGTATAAATAAACATTTTTCTTTATTGTACTCGCGAGCTTCTCCGAGTCTTATTGTTCGTCTAAAATAGTTTTGTTCGGTTTCATAATATATACTAAACCATCACCCAATGTGGGGAAAAAGAAAAACCAGACAAGAAATTTTCCCTATAAAATTCCCACTACTGCTAAAGGGATGCGTTCCTTCATAAAAAAAAAAATCTAAGGAGATCTACTGTGGCTCTTGAAAAATTCACAAACACAATTCATAAACAATTTTTACATCTTTGTACAGTTTTTACGTTTTTAGTAATATTTTATATATAAATATCAGCACTGATTTTTCTTGATTTATTTATATTTTCAGAATATCGTAAATGATAAATATGACCGAAAAAAAAGGAAACTTGATCATTGCATATTTCATGAAATTTGGACAAATGCAAATGGATTTGTTTGTGCTTTCTATCTTTTCTACTTTACAAAGACACTTTCAAACTAAACACCAACCTAAGTTTAAGACTTCACAAGAAGAAAATGAAGCCATCAAAAAAGCTATTTCTGGTTTCAAAAAACAAGCTGGTATTTTTGGGACAAGCCGTCGGAACGTAGGATAAAGCTACTTAATGTAGCTGAATGTGTGGCTTACAAATGGAGAATATATCAAAGAAACTTTTTTTTCTACTTTACAAAGACACTTTCAAACTAAACACCAACCTAAGTTTAAGACTTCACAAGAAGAAAATGAAGCCATCAAAAAAGCTATTTCTGGTTTCAAAAAACAAGCTGGTATTTTTGGGACAAGCCGTCGGAACGTAGGATAAAGGTACTTAATGTAGCTGAATGTGTGGCTTACAAATGGAGAATATATCAAAGAAACTTTTTTTTTGTGCAGTGCTGAGATTTTGTTTGTTGATTTATCAAATAAAGAGATTATACTCTTAAATTAGAGAATTACCCGATTCTGCAAGAAAGGAACATATTTGACTTGGCTGAAAATGTAACAATTAAACAATTGGATTAAATCTGATATTAGTGTCGCTCTTGACGAAATCACTGATTTAAATTGTCACGCCTATCTCGAGAATTAATCAAATTTATGAAGAGTTATATTGTTTTGTATACCTTCATGATACAACCAAAGTAGAAAACATTTTGAATGCATTCATTAGTTATTTTGCCAAACATAAAATTGACTATTTCTCTATATTCTGAAATGAGGTTGTATTTAAACTATTTAAATTTATTCACAATACTGTCATCATGTTTATTGCTATGTTTATGGCGTTTCGGCCATTGTATACTTCGGCCGTTATACGCTTCGTCATTCTTCTAGGCATTTCGAACTGAACCCTTTACTACCATCACTGGGATATATTATTCTCATTCCATATGCGATGCCAGTTCTTGTAGGCATGTAGCTATCAGAAGGTCGTCCAGTACTGAACAAGGGTTTCAACTTTGCAACAACTGATACCATTCTTAGACATCATTGCCCGTATCAAGGAAATAGCCTTGAACGTCTCTCAGGCTAAGGCGGATGAGCTAGGATGGAAAGTGAGACAGACATTAGAGAAAGCCAAGCCACCTAAATATTACAAAAGAGAAGAGGCTGGCAATCAGGACCCTGCAGAGGAAATAGAACATCTTTAAAATACCAGCTGACAAAGGCAATGCAACTGTAGTGATAGACAAAACAGAATACGCCAAGAAACTGGAAGACCACCCCCCTAGAGGTGGTAGCTATAGCAAGGTAAAGAAAGACCCCACGTTGGAAACGGAACGACAGCTGTCACAGATCCTAATCAAGAACAAGGATCACTTCAAGCCTAAAAAATACAAACAGTTGTCTCAAAGCTACAGCAAGCTACCTCACACATATGGTCTATCTAAGATTCACAAAGACAGTATTCCGGGCGATTGTTAGCATCCAAGACTCGGTGTGGTGCCCTCCAAGTCGCTTCCTTGTAGATATAATTGAACCACTGACATTCCTCACCATCGTATGTTCGAAACTCCGTCCATTTTGCGGAACTTACAAATAGGCTCCCATCCAATGCAACCAGATAGTGAACCTGGATGTGGTTAGTCTGTTCAACAAGGTACCCACGGTGGAGGCACTATCGGTAGTCAGGGACAGACTGGCCTCAGACTCATCCCTAGGAGAACGTATCAATACTCCACTAGATAACCTGATAGAGATGCTGACTTTCTGCACACAAACAACACACTTCGGAAAGGGATCGGACATACATCGACAAGAGGAAAGCTTAGCAATGGGCTCGCCGTTATCACCATCACTGGCGAACACATACATGGAATACTTTGAAGAGATGGCATTTGAATCTACAGCTCTAAAGCCAACTTTATGGCTGAGATATGTTGATGTCACCTTCATACTCTGCCGACACCAGGAAGAGGTCTAAACGGTGCTGGACCATGTGAACTCAATAAGATCATCGACACAGTTCACTATGGAAAAAGAGAGCGACAGCAAATTAACATTCCTGGATGTACTGATATCTCGAACAAAGAGGGGGTTCAATATATCCGTCTATAGCAAGCCAACATTCACCGGACAATACCTCAACTTCAACTCTCACCACCCATACAATGTAAAGAAAAGGATCGTCCGCTGCCTGCAACATAGAGCAAAAGAATTCATAAGCCGTGACTCAGAGACATACGAACAGGAAATGGTAGTACCCTACAACGTAACAATTATCCAGGGTACATTACAACAGCTCCAACCAACGTGGAAGAAAGGGTGCATGGGGATAACAACTCTCAGAAAACAACCTCAGTCTGTCTACCCTATGTGAAGAGGTTATTGGAGAAAGTACAAAGGATCTGTGGCCCGTATAACATCAGGACGACCTTCAGAGGTACTTCTACACTTCGCATGTCTCTCCCCCGTGTAAGAGAAGAACATGACTAAGAACTGTGTGAAGGGAAGCCACGTCACGCCGGTGAGAGGGTGACTGCAGGCGGTCAGCCAAGTCGGTATCGATCACATTACAGATTCTCCGTTATATTTTGTCAAGAACCCCGAGGAAAATAGCAGGGGCACCAGACCAGATGTGGCAGTAGTATTCAATACACGGGCGGATGGTAGATTTATATATGTGCAGGATAGATTCAAACGGAAAAAACTTTCGGGCCCTGCACAGAGAGCCGACTTTCATAGCAGCGGATTTAGCAATGGATTCGATATAGTCATTTCACTTGAGGTCCGCTAAGAGTGTAAGGCCAAGGAGGCGTAGTGTTTTACTCTCTGGGAGGCAAGTCTGTTCCATACATCAGAAGCGCTTATGTGCGAAAACCTCATTTCTGAATGTAGACTCTGTGATAACAACTGTTGTTAAGATTGTCAACTTTCTTGTCGCTCATTCTTCACTGGTTCAATTCAAATCTCTTCTTCAAGAAATCCGGCGTGAATATAGTCAGTTAGTTAAGTGCCATACGTGATACACGCTTGGGCGATCATGTCTCGAAAGAGACATGACTGACTGGGCAGAAGATTATCCCGCAGTAGGTTGCCATTGCTTTCTGCGGTAGATTGGTTACCGACCAAGACTATAGAACCCAATCTGTCCTGTTATTTAACCCATAACTGGAAGGAATAGACGGATTAATACCTTTCCCAAGGGTATTAATCCGTAAGTGAATGCAATGAATTCGGCTGGAATTCGAACTCGGCTCCCCGATTTCTCGTTCCGAGCCGATATCCAATGCACCACAACGCACATCCGTGAATATAGAGATATTCTGTTATATAGCAATGTTCGCTGGCTTAGTCGAGGTAAAGGTTTAACTAGATTTATCTGTTATTTCTGACGCTTTTAAGGTGTTTCTTGATGAAAAACAAACATTTTCCTGAATGGAATGATGAAAACTGGTTGTTTCCGACTGACATAAACACACATTTAAATGAGCTGAATTTGAAATTACAAGGACGGGGTCAAATAGTACTTGATCTTTTCAGTTATTGGAAAGTATTTACAATTAAACTCGAAATTTATAACTTTTACATTAACATCAAAACATTTAACTACTTCCCAAATGTGAAGAATCATACAAATCAATTTGAAGTTAATATAGATCATCTTCAGGAGTACATCGAAGCACTCAAAGTAGAATTTGATAAACAAAGTCAAGACTTTCACATTCATGGATCCTTATTTAGATACCACCATTAAACCTGACTTGATTTGACAACTACCCAGTTAGGACTTTTTAGTAGGATAGTTATTGATGATCTTTGAATGCAACAGGTTGAACTTAGGTCTTCAGAATTATGGACATCAAATTTTTTTAACTAAGGAAGTCTCTGGAAGAGAAAAACTTAGAAAAACTCGCTGCTATTCTCAGCTGTTAGACATCCTTACCAAAATCTTTCATCTGTTTGAAGAAAATTGCTTTTGCTCTCCTTTCGGCTTATTCCCGTGAGAAAATTTTCTCTCACATGAAATCGGTGTTAAATCCAAAATGAGGTCGCCTAACACCTGAACATTTAATAAATTGTGTAAAATTCAAAGTAGCAAAGCTTGTTGTCGATATTGAACGATTGACGATGACCGTGCAAGGCATCCATTAATAATAAAAACTCATTAAAATATTTAAAAAAAACAGTTTATTTCTATTAATGTGGCTTACATATTATTGTATATAAAATATATTTTGGAACAGGTATTTTGACCTTGACTTATATAAGAATACGTATACTGTTGTCATACTGAATGATTTTAAAACCAAAAGTCGCCACATAGCAAAAGGTTATCGATTCCTGTTTTATACACTTTTATCTATTTTTTTATTTTTATTAATTAAGATCTAACAAATTTTGTTCATTGAATTGCCTTTTTTGTAATCTTTTACAATTCTTTTACACTTTTTTTATTTATCGAATACAGTAAAAAAAAAATTGCATATTTTGCTTGTAGTGATTCATAATTAGAATTCTAGTTTCCATTCAATGTATCTAATAAAAAAATATTGAATTAATTTTCATTTATACTTGAAACCGTAAAATTTTAAAGTCAGTTTGTCAGCCAAAAAACTACGAAAATTACGTATTTCTGTATATTTTTTTAGACGACCGTTAAGACTAAATGCTCAAAAATTGGTAAAAGCTATTAACCCTCTAGGGCCATTCGTATCATATTTGATACAGTATGAAAACAAGCCTTGAAAGAAATATTTTCCTGAAAAAATTTTTAAGAGAAATATTTTATAAATTTCAAATGAAAGCAGTACTGACTGCTCAATCAATGAATACCAAATGTTTCCTTATAGGGAAATACCAAATGTTTTTTTTTTGGAAATTCTGTATCAAATATGATACGAATGGCCCTAGAGGGTTAATCTAATCTTTGGTGTTACTACTTACATAGGTAAGTAGTAACATTAAAACCCCAATTTTCACATCGAATGTAATGTTGTTTTTCTAAAATCAGTGATAAATCAACCGGCACTTTTTTATATAACCCTGTGCCCTTTATTTGTATGCAGTCTAATTCTATTTATAAAGGCACTGTTAAAATAATTTTAAAAATTATGTATTTCTTTTCTTTTTTTGAAAATTGCACACTTCTTTAATTGTTATTATGTTGTCATTTTTCATCATATTTTATTTCTGCTATGGTCGCACTACCAACCAAGTCTGCGGGAAGACCTAAGGCAGGTAGTGGCGTGTTGTTATGACTCCATTTCATGTTTTTCTATCTTCCCTATCATCCCCAGCATTACATAGATAACGTTTTCCTTAGTGTGTGGGCTGTACTTAATAAGACAATTTTTTATATATCTCTTAAGCTGGGGTTTCCAGGGTTGTTTCGTTCCATTTTTATCATTCCAAGTGCACCTACTATCACTGGAAACGACTCTTGTTTTCAATTTCCACATTTTTTCTATTTCAATTTCCAGGTCTTTATATTTTGACAGTTTTTCGAATTCCTTGGTTGCTTTGTTACAATCCGCTGGACAGCCATATCAATTAATAGGCAAGTTTTTTCTTTCTGGTTTTTAGCAATAATGTCCAGCCTATTTGCTTCAATTTTTTCTGTCTGTGTAGATGATGTAATCCCATAGAATGGTTACATCTTCTATTTCTGTAACCGGTGCTGGGTGATGTTCATACCAGTGTTTGTTTACAGATTTTCCATAGTATTTGCACATTGTCTAGTGTAAATATTGCCCCACTCTATCGTGACGATTTTTACATTCATTTGTGGCAAGTACAGAACAACCTGAAATTAGATGGTCTATTGTTTCTTGGTGTTTATCACAAAACCTGCATTTTGGATCCACATTATTATGTATAATATTTGCCTGAAAGTTTCTACTGAAAAGACTTTGGTCTTGCGCTGCAATAATAAAGCCTTCAGTCTCAAACTTTAATCCAGATGCACGTAACCATCAATGAGTATTAACTTTATCAACATTGGATTTATTGGCACGTGCTGGATTATTATTATTATTATTATTATTATTATTATTATTATTATTATTATTGAATGAGAGCAGTACGCCACAAATTGATGCTGAGGTTCAAAGATACGAAAACCAATATACTTCATCTAAATGTATACTAAGCACATGCATCACAGACAGATGTGAACCATATGGTGGCAGGTATTGAACCATATGGTGGCAGGTATTGAAAAAACAGTACATAACTATGCAGTTTTAAAAAATACTTTTAGATCGGACAAGCCAAACTGTGCAGGCGGCCATCGTCCGAAGGCGTGTCCAAGGATATACAGACAGTTAACTGCTATATGATACACGCTTGGGCGATCATGTCTCGAAGGAGACATGACTGACTAGATAGATTTTTCCGGGGTAGGTTACTATTACTTTCTGTGGAAGACCGATTGCCAACCAAGGCTATAGAACTCAATCTGTGCTGCTCTTCAACCTATAGCTGGAGTGAAAAGAAGATGGATTAATACCTTTCCCAAAGGCATTAGTGCGTAAATGAGTGAAATGAATTCGACTGGAATTCGAACTCGGCTCCCTGACTTCTCATTCCGAACCGATATCTATTGCACCACAAGGGCACATCCTGTATAATCCTGTATATGGACACTTTTCCCAATTCGCTTTGGTCGCTTCATCCTTGAAAAAAAATCTCTCTCGATACCCATTCATGATCGTCCCACTCTATACCCCCTTATGAACAGATATGGACACTGCGATAGTCCCAAGGAAGGAGACATTGTTGATGTCAGGCAAGTGGTAAGCAACAATATGGTACTGAACGATACTGTATCCCATCTTAATTTACCAAAATAAAGCCTGTAATCACCTCCGATCAAATAAATTAGAAGCCGTGTGTGCCATGTGTAGAGTATTATTTTTTATTATTATTACACTTCCTCACAGCATGTGTTGGTTGCTGATAATAAGTTTATTTTCAGATTTCCTTTTGTAAATTAAAAAATAAATCGCTCATTCCTTTTCATCTATAGTTTTTTGTTGTTGTTTTTTTGTTTTGTTTTGTTTTGTTTTTAAGTCTTTGCTGCTTGCAACAGGCATGCTTTTGTAAATGACTCCGTTTCCAAATCACAATCCAATGCCTGTAAGTTGTTTGCACAAATACCAAATTCTCCAATGATCACTGGGACTATAATTTTTAAAATGTTTTTGCTAGTCTTTTCCAAATTTTCAAAAGTCTATACTTCAAATCACTGTAATTGTGGGTTTTCTCCGTTTCTTCTGTAAAAGGGACAAAAGATTTTCATGCAGAAAATATGTTGTGGTCCAGTGGATATCGACTTGGAACAAGAAATCGGAGAGCCGAGTTCGAATTCCAGTTGAATTCGTTGCAATCATATACGCACAAATACCCTTGGGAAAGGTATTAATCTGTCTGTTCCCTCCAGCTATGGGTCAAATAACAGGACGGATTGGGTTCTATAGCCTTGGTTGGCAACCAGTCTACCGCAGAAAGCAATGGCTACCTACTGCGGGATAATCTTCTGCCCAGTCAGTCATGTCTCTTTCGAGACATGATCGCCCAAGCGTGTATCACGTATGGCACTTAACTGACTGACTAGTAGGACTGTCTATTGTACGCTAAAGTTGTCATTGTCTTTATCGGAATATCCCACGGGTATTCTCCAGTACTTTCTTCTCCTTCGTGATCACATGATCATAACACTTGTCACTGCATTCAAGCCCGTACTTTTAACGCAACTTCCAAAATGGCGGCATTTTTATCATGCTTGTGTTTCCTATACTAATTATACATTTTCATTCTGATACAATGTGACTGACAGTCTTCTTATCTCACTCAGTCTTATCAACATTTAACCATACCAAGTTTTTCTGCCAATGTCTGATCCTAAGCTGTCACTAATAATCCTTTGAATAACCTTTTTAATTCATATCCACATGGACTTTTCGACCCCTAACTCTAATGTGTTACTTTTGAAAACTGCATGAACTTTCTAATCCATGTTTGCTTTTGCTTTTCATAGCAAATTTTAAAAAATAAATTATTATTATTATGTCATTTTTCATCATATTTCGATTTCTGCTTTGGTCTCACTACCAACCAAGTCTGCGGGGAGACCTAAGGCAGGTAGTGGCATGTTGTTATGGCTCCATTTCATGTTTTTCTATCTTCCCTATCATCCCCTCCAGCATTACATAGATAAAGTTTTCCTTAGTGTGTGGGCTGTACTTAATAAGACAATTTTTTGTATATCTCTTAAGCTGGGGTTTCCAGGGATTCTTTCAATGTGTTGTTTTGTTCCATTTTTTATCATTCCAAGTGCACCTACTATCACTGGCACGACTCTTGTTTTCAATTTCCACATTTTTTCTATTTCAATTTCCAAATCTTTATATTTTGACAGTTTTTCAAATTCCTTGATTGCTATGTTACAATCCGCTGGACAAGCCATATCAATTAATAGACAAGTTTTCTCCTTCTGGTTTTTAACAATAATGTCTGGCCTGTTTGCTTCAATTTTTCTGTCTGTGTAGATGGTGTAATCCCATAGAATGGTTACATCTTCTATTTCTGTAACCGGTGCTGGATGATGTTCATACCAGTGTTTGTTTACAGCTTTTCCATAATGTTTGCACATTGCCCAATGTAAATATTGCCCAACTCTATCGTGGCGATTTTTATATTCATTTGGGGCAAGCACAGAACAGCCTGAGATTAGGTGGTCTATTGTTTCTTGGTGTTTATCACAAAACCTGCATTTTGGATCCATATTATTATGCATAATATTTGCCTGAAAGTTTCTCGTGAAAAGACTTTGGTCTTGTGCTGCAAGTATAAATCCTTCAGTTTCAGACTTTAATCCAGATGCACGTAACCATCGATGAGTATTAACTTTGTCAACATTGGATTTATTGGCACGTACTGGATATTGGCCATGCAGAGGTTTGTCTTGCCAACGCTATTATTATTATTATTATTATTATTATTATTATTATTATTATTATTATGTAACGTCTGTTTTTACAATTAATAATATTAAAACAAAATACAGCGCCTTCCTTTGTTGTTTTTTGTAAGTAGTCTATGAATTATGTCCCTTGTGTGAATTTTCATTAATTCTAAAATGAGTATCAGAAAAGCATTCAGATTGTTTTCAACTGATGCGTATCGATTAATCTCGAAATGGACAGAACCTCTTGAATAATACATTGATTTGATGTTTCCCAAGCCTACTTGCCTATCAGTAGGAAATTAGTTTTTTTTGTGTGTGTGTGTGTGTGTGTGTGTGTGTGTGTGTGTGTGTGTGTGTGTGTGTGTGTGTGCTGCACGTAACATGGAAAGCAATACGATAATTTTGCATTACATTAAATTCGCCTATTCTATTTGTTTTCAGTATTTATTTTTGTTACAGTCATCTCCTACCCTCTCCAATACTTTCTTCAGTATTCGAGCCGATTTTAGTCATAATCTCGCCTAGATGCTTTCATCTCTCATTTCATTACCATTCTGGGTGTTTATTTTTTATAATAAATATTTAACTAGTTCAAATGGCGACCGTGCTGGTTACATTCACTTTCGCACAAATACCATTGAGCAAAGTATAGATCCGTCTCATTTTATTTGCCCCCAGATATGGATTAAATAGGTAGAATTTTTAGCCGTATTTAGCAACAAGTGTAGAAGAAGTACTATTTAAAACCGGCTATTGTTCCGGTGAAAAACATATTATACAGATATTTAAAGGATTATGGAGTTCACAAATACGACACGAGGTCGTGAACTGAGGCCGAATGGAAAAAAATGTAACTATTGGTTTCTTTAGGGATCAAATGTGAAACATTTCATCAGTTGCCCAAGTGTACTCTTTAGTATTCTAGCTGCTCTGATGACTTTGAATGCGCATGCGCTTCGTGTCCATATCATTGTCGACTTCACCGCTACTGTCGCCTGAATCGTCTTAATTTTTCTCTTATAGCTTTATACTTATCGCATTTTCATACAAATATTGGGTGGGAGCAAAATTTAATTGCGTTTTTAAGTGACTTTAAAGGACAACATTTAGATTTATTCAACCACATATGTACCATTTTGTTCAAGTAAAGTTATTCTTCCGATCCGGTAAAAATAGCAGGACAGACTGCGTTCTATAGCATTCGGTGACAACCAGTCTAGGAGAAGCAAACTCTAAATTTAAACGGGATCGCTCTACTCTAAAAGTGTGTATGCTAGGGATAACGCTTGTGAATCCAAATTCCCACTGAAACTCCTACTATAGATTTTCATGCCCAAATGAATACGACCTATGCTACACTTAGTCAGTTTTTGTTCGGTTGTGGCGGGTTCATTTGACGGTAACAGGTAGCGTTACTCTACCGACTGACCGACTGCTGTTTTTAATCAGTCCAGTTGGGAACAGTCAGTCAGTTAAGTGCCATACGTGGTACACGCTTGGGCGATCATGTCTCGAAAGAGGCATGACTGACTGGACAGAATATTATTCCGCAGTAGGTTGCCATTGCTTTCTGCGGTAGACTGGTTGCCGACCAAGACTATAGAACCCAATCTGTTCTGTTATTTAACCCATAACGGGAAGGAATAGACGGATTAATACCTTTCCCAAGGGTATCTGCGCGTAAGTGAATGCAAGGAATTGAACTGGAATTCGAACTCGGCTCTACTTGCCCGATTTCATTTTCTGATTTTACTGAATAATATACAGTGTCTTTCCAATACTACCAAATGCATCACGTTCTTCGGGGGCAGGCTAGCATTTTATTTGTCCAGAACAATTTTCACTCTACATTGTTGTAAACAATCCATTTTTCTTTGCTTGTGATCGTTCTTTTTAAAAAATGGATCGTTTTTTATACTTTTGACTAGAGAATCCGGGATGTAAATGCGGCTCATTATTTTTTATTTATTCATTTTTTATTTTATTTTATTTTATTTACTTATTTATTTATTTATTTTTGCTAAATTGAGAGGCACATAAACATCGTAATGATTCAAGTATCCAAGTATTTTTAAATGTCTTGCAATATTCCTGATATATATATATATATATATATATATATATATATATATATATATATATATATATATATATGAATTTTCACTTCTGAACGTATGGAAACACTTACGGGGAGTACTCTCAGCTATAGCCTCATCTCTATAAATGCCACATAGCGGTTTTGCTGTTTGTATAGTGGATTTTCCTTTCTAAAAATAAAAGAGCAACAAATAACAGAAAGGCATTTCATTGCCTTCTATTTTCACTTTTTACGTAAAAACATTTAAAATCCACAATCCACACACAAATTGTATATAGAAAGATATGTTTAAATACCACCTTTCAGAATTTATATATGTCATAAATTTCAGTCACGTGTGAAAAAAAATTCCGTGATCAAATCCCACCTATTGAAAAACGCTACGAACTTTTGTCCCAACCTAAGACCATTTATTAGGTTTCATTGAAGATCATGAAGCAACA
Source organism: Ascarosepion bandense (assembly GCA_037127315.1). Taxonomy (NCBI): domain Eukaryota; kingdom Metazoa; phylum Mollusca; class Cephalopoda; order Sepiida; family Sepiidae; genus Ascarosepion; species Ascarosepion bandense. The sequence goes on from JBBBDQ010000738.1 coordinate 9,802,367, forward strand.
AATATGGATATTTTAGTATTTTATTCATGTTTCTTTACTGTATTTATTTACCCCCCACTCACTAGGGCAAAATGTCGCACAAGGCATTTTTAACGTGGGTTCTCCGGGCCATATAGCCCAGTCAAAAATATCTTTTTAATTTTGCCCAGTCGTGATTCTACCCTCCGGCGGACCCACGACTGGGTTAATGCTCTCCGCCCGAAGGCAGAGAGTTGACAGTGTCAAAGGAATTGTTTCTTTACTATGGTTCTAATAAAAGCTCCAAGAGCCACTATAGGTAGAGTGTAACTAAATGACGTTGTTGTAGGGAACGAATAAGCAGAGAGCAAGAGGTGCATGTTATGAGGATATGTGGGATAAATAACATTTCACTTCTAGTTTTCAAATTAGTTATATTTTCAACAACCCTCTTTACCATTGAATGATCTCTGCGAAGCTTCTTTGATATCTCCAATTTGCCCTGTCCTAAAAGAAACATGCTGCTGGGGACCACTTCTGAATCCAAATTCTCACTGAAACTCCTACTTTGAATTTTCACGTCCAAATGAATACGAATTCTGCTACGTTTGGTCAGGTTTCGTTCGGATGCGACAAGTTTCTTTGACAGAAACGGATCAACCGACAAATTCTTAAAGCCTTCTCTTTTGTTTCTAGTTCTCAACTTAGTTATATTTTCAACAACTCTTATTATCGTTCGATGATCTATACGAAGCTCCTTTGACATTTCCAAAGTAGACATTCTGACATTCAATAACTTTTTTTTATTTTCTGTTTTTCAGCATTTGTTAGATCCTTTCCATTATCCATATTTCGACATATATTATGGAAAAAAGAAAAAATAGATTTTATTAGATTTTAAAGGCCTTAAGCTAATATTAGTTTGATCGGCATAACTTCAGAGTGCAGTTACATAATAAATCCGATAATTTTAATAAAATTTTGAAACTGCCTACAAATTTAACTCGGGCGTCTTTTGACGTCTAAATTAATCGTTTAAAACTTGACAAAAATTGTTCAAAGCAAATTCGAGTTATTGACATTTATGTTATTTGTATAATAATTTCATCCGAACTCTCTATAGGTAGCATTTTTATGCTGATCCTAAATATCTGATGCTTATCGCTGGAAATGGAGTAATAACAACTCTTCTCAAATCTGCAGCACCTTTCTTATTTTGTCATTGTCTGGAAAAGCTCAATTATTCTCCAAATTCTTAATTCAACTAATCTCGATTCCATAGTTTTGGTCAGAAACAAAATTAAATATTCATGCTTAATTAGAATTTAATCTCTGGTAACAAAAGCATTAATCCACTTACTTTTCATTAATAAGTATCCTGACAAAGGGCTCGATACTGGTATATGACAATCCTACACAGAAAAGTTGCTGGAAGAGATCTTATTTCGGAGGGAGATTTGTCTGTCACTGGTGCTTCAATAATTTTTTGAAGAATATTTGAAAGAGACAAGTAACAGGTAATGTCTGAGTTTGAAGTCAGAAAAAGATTTTAAAAATCATGTTTAATTGGAGTTTATTTATTAACATAGGTTCATTACGCCATTATGATAATGACAGAATGATCCCCGCCTTCATTAAAATTCCTTCCAAAGTTCCACAACCTTCATAATACAGTCTGAATTTCTAGAATGAGACGTCATCTTTATTGGCATTATTTACATTCGGACTATTGCTCTCATCAATGTTTTTATTATTACGTTTCTGGTGCTCTACACTCCGGCCTTCTTCATTTGTTTGTGTTGTATATCTACCTATATATAGTAATGGTATGTTCCTATCCTCTTAAATAGGTGGACACTGTTGGAGTAAAGGAGAGAGTAAAGTGATCATACCGAAGGGTAGAGTTTCGTTTGGAGTGAAATAAACAAGAGCCCGGCCCAGCCTTAAGATTATTTTTGGTTGAGATTAAGAGCTCAGAGTCACCACTTTAATTGACCTTGGTGGGAAGGCGTTAAATACTGGAAGTAAAGTGATTATACTGGCTAGCAGTTCACTAGCAGTGTATCTAATTCACGCAGGGTGCGAGTCTTGTATTTGTTGATATACTATTATTCCCAACCTTCGTTTTAGTGATTACTTACTCAGTAATCATATAAGGTTACAACAGTTTGTTAATCCGGGTACCTTCAAAGAATTTCAAACTGAACGCTTTATTTATTTATTTTTTATTATAATCGTTTCACTCCAAACAAGGCAGTACTGCCACTGGTGCGCAGGGGGTTATATAAGAGGAGAGTGATGAGAAAGAGGAACAAGTTACATGGAGTGTCAGAGAGTGAGTAAAAGAAGGATGGGAACACTGGTTTGAAGAGAGCTACGTGAGAGTTGAGTGGAAAAGGAGAAGAACACGATAAAGGAAAGGATGGAAGTCAAGGACATTTAAACTTTTGGAGATTGTAGCTAGTATATGGAAAGAAGTTCCACAGGCAGGAAATACGAGAAAATAAGCTGCTGGCGTAGCTATTACTTTAATTATTACTTTAGAACATGTGTAAACTACAAACTACTACAAAATTGTACATTTTGTTTTGACATTGAAAGAACAATGTCTCATCAGGTAGTTAATAATGATGGTTACCATATACAATTTTGTAGTGATTTGCGGTTACATTTGATTGCTTACACTGTAAATTTTATACTAATAGAGTAGTTTGTTGCGTTTTTTTTTTTGTTTTGTTTTGTTTTGTTTTGTTTTTTGTTTTTTTCTTTAGTGCAGGGGGTTTGCATAAGGTCAATTGCTTGTTGAATGATTATTCGTTTTCTACGGTTTATCAAACCTTTACAGGTTATTTAAAGCCATGAATTTGTTTTTGTTCTGAATCAAACTATATCAAAGGGAAAGACGACTCTATTATAGAAATTGAATGTTGATTATTCGTCAAAAAGTCTTATTTCAATTTTTCACCGTATGGTTTTTTCAATTTCTCGCCTTGTCTATATTTCCTCCTCTCACCTTCACTATCTAAATATCTTCATTTCTCTCTCTCTCTCTCTCTCTCTCTCTCTCTCTCTATCTATCTATCTATCTATCTATCTATCTACCTATCTATCTATCTCCTTTTCTCTCTTTAAAATACACATATATACACACGCACACACAAACACACACATAGATAAAATTATTTTTAAAATTTTTCGTTTGAATACCTCGTGGTCATTTGTGTGTGTGTGTGTGTGTGTGTGTGTGTGTGTGTGTGTGTGTGATTGTTTACGGGGTGTTTAGTGGGTATTTTCATCTCTGAAATGTATTATATCGCCTCTTATTGTTATTTTTTATGTGCCTGTGTGATTATGATATTCTTCACGGGCTTTGTTTATAATTGTTTGAATGTATTTGCATCTTTGTTGACTTGATGGATGACTACGTGGTCGGCTGGTTGCTTCTGGGCTTCTATTTATTTTTCACACATGTCGACACAGTCAACGCGTTTGGCACTCGCTCTTGTTCGTGTAGGCCAATGGTCACGTGTACGGTGATGCTAAAATTTCGTGCACACCACCAGTTCTCATTTTATTTTATTTTATGTATTTTCTGGTTCGATTAGTTTTTTCTCTCAACTTTCCACAAATTCCAAACCAGGCCAATCGACCTCTGACGCGGTAAAAATGAAAATGCTTTAAAAAAGTTGAATTAATACAGATGTCGTCAACAAACTCAGACACGTGCATCGTTCTCTCTCTCTCTCTCTCTCTCTCTCTCTCTCCTTATATATATATATAGAGAGAGAGAGAGAAAGAGAGAGTGAAATATATAGATTCAGTTAATTTCCTCTTCTTCTTTCTCCCCTCCATACATATCTGCCTATCTATTTTATAGACTTTTCCATTTATATATATATATATATATATATATATATATATATATATATATATATATATCCAAATGAATAAGAACGAAGAAAATAATTGTAACGTTCAAAACATTAATTTAAAACAGTGTTCAATATAAAAATAGAGCAATGAATATTTATTATTATTACTTTAGAACATGTACAAACTATAAACTACTACAAAATTGTATATTTTGTTTCGATATTGAAAGAACAATGTCTCATCAGGTCGTTAATAATGATGGATACCATATACAATTTTGTAGTAGTTTGTAGTTTGCACATGTTCCAAAGTAATAATTAATAATTATATATATCCGGAGGTAATGCATTTTATTTTATTATGTTGGCGAAAACGTTAGAGCCGAATGTTGGTAGTGCGGTAGTAACACGTAATCTTTTGTTTGTATGCAGCTGAGCGGCAGTCTGCCAATATTACGTCTGGTATAAAAATGCGTACGAAACAGAGATGTGTGGCTAAATTCTTTTATGCTTAAAAACTATACCCATTGGCATCCAACGACGCTTGCTGAACTTTACAGCCCTGAAGACGAAACAGTGGATCTGAGCACAGTCATGAGGTGGAAAATGCGTTTCAACTGTGGCAACGGGTATAGTTGTGGCTACTTCCCTGGCACTAATCCTTAAGAACGTGACACGCTTGTTCTTAATTACTGGCGAAAAGTGATGTTGCCTATGTGAGAAAATAGTGTTTGGTTAAAACCTTAATTTCTATCTAACGATGATGAAATATACTTTCTGTAGTTTAAATAACAAGTATTAGTTTTGAAGAGCCTATCGTGTAAGTGTGTGGCGCATAACTAACACTCTATATCGTGTCTTTCTCTATCTATCTATCTATTTCAGTCTATTCATATCTATCTATCTATCTATCTATCTATCTATCTATCTATCTATCTATTTCAGTCTATTCATATCTATCTATCTATCTATCTATCTATCTATCTATCTATCTATCTCAGTCTATTCATATCTATCTATCTATCTATCTATCTATCTATTTCAGTCTATTCATATCTATCTACCTATCTACCAACCTACCTACCTATCTATCTATCTATCTATCTATCTATTTCAGTCTATTCATATCTATCTATCTATCTATCTATCTATCTATCTATCTATCTATCTATTTCAGTCTATTCATATCTATCTATCTATCTATCTATCTATCTATCTATCTATCTATCTATTTCAGTCTATTCATATCTATCTATCTATCTATCTATCTATCTATCTATCTATTTCAGTCTATTCATATCTATCTATCTATCTATCTATCTATCTATCTCAGTCTATTCATATCTATCTATCTATCTATCTATCTATCTATCTATCTATTTCAGTCTATTCATATCTATCTATCTATCTATCTATTTCAGTCTATTCATATCTATCTATCTATCTATCTATCTATCTATCTATCTATCTATCTATTTCAGTCTATTCATATCTATCTATCTATCTATCTATCTATCTATTTCAGTCTATTCATATCTATCTATCTATCTATCTATCTATCTATCTATCTATCTATCTATCTCAGTCTATTCATATCTATCTATCTATCTATCTATCTATCTATTTCAGTCTATTCATATCTATCTACCTATCTACCAACCTGCCTATCTATCTATCTATCTATCTATCTATCTATCTATCTATCTATCTATCTATCTATTTCTATTTCAGTCTATTCATATCTATCTACCTATCTACCAACCTATCTATCTATCTCAGTCTATTCATATCTATCTATCTATCTATCTATCTATCTATCTATCTATCTATCTATCTATCTCAGTCTATTCATATCTATCTATCTATCTATCTATCTATCTATCTATCTATTTCAGTCTATTCTATCTATCTATCTATCTATCTATCTATCTATCTATCTATCTATCTATCTATCTATGCCTGTTCATTATCTATCTATCTATCTATCTATCTATCTATCTATTTCAGTCTATTCATATCTATCTACCTATCTACCAACCTACCTACCTATCTATCTATCTATCTATCTATCTATCTATTTCAGTCTATTCATATCTATCTACCTATCTACCAACCTATCTATCTATCTCAGTCTATTCATATCTATCTATCTATCTATCTATCTCAGTCTATTCATATCTATCTATCTATCTATCTATTTCAGTCTATTCACTATCTATCTATCTTTATCTATCTATCTATCTATCTATCTATCTATCTATCTATCTATCTATCTATCTATGCCTGTTCATTATCTATCTATCTATCTATCTATCTATCTATCTATCTATCTATCTATCTATTTCAGTCTATTCATATCTATCTACCTATCTACCAACCTACCTACCTATCTATCTATCTATCTATTTCAGTCTATTCATATCTATCTATCTATCTATCTATCTATCTATCTATCTATCTCATATACATACACACTTATAGATACTTATTCATGATCACATACATCTTCCGCTTACAAATCTCTACATATCTTAAACTAATGGGACACCAGCTAAACATTTAAGCGTGTATAGTCGATACACGCATATATGCATATAATAATTAATATATAAACATACCATCTGTTTAGACAGTAATAAAATATTGCATAACAAACACACACATTTTCTATGATTCTTGAATGTTTTTTTTTGTTTTTGTTTTTTAGCGAGTTCCATTCCCAGTTCTTCTTTTCTGGTTCTAATGCGAATCACTGATGCAAGACAGCTGGGGAAATTGGTAAGTGTTCCTGATTTGTTAGAGGAGAGGGGGTTGTTAAATAATTATTTATTCTCTTGTTTGTTTGTTCCCTATTCTTTCTTTTTTTTTCTATTTTTATTTTGCTTTTTTAAAAGGGGGGTGTTAAAAGAAAATGAATTGAGTACCGTTGTTTAACACTGGTGGTTGCAAATGGTGACTGAATGGGTGCATTCAACCATTTCCAAAAACAGAAGGCCTTCAAGATAACGAAAACTAAAACGAATAAAAGAAAAGATTGTGAGAATGTTAAGTCTTCTTCTAATTTTTAATCTCCATTTATTTATTTATTGAAATAATCACATCGGCGCATGCGTACGATCATGCGCGGACAATACGGAAGAAAGCAGACGAACCTAGAATGAAAAAAAAGAAAGGGAAAGTGAAGCGTCAGACGAACGCTGAAGTATTGATACGATATGGAATCTTTCAGAGCGTCTCCGTTTTTATCGGATTGGCACGTGACCGGTGATTTTCCCTCTTCAAGGCCGACTGACGAAACTGTATAAGGACTGTCTAGTCTATCATTTACTTCGGTCTCGTAAATATTCGTCGGAACGAGATTTACACCATTGTCTGTCAATTGTAACTAAAACATTTATGAGAGCGACCGTCGATATCTTATATGTGTTAATGTGTAAATGTCCGTGACTGAATGGATGCAAATGTGGTCTAAGAGTGTGCGAGTCTACAAGAGAGGCGGAGGAGTCACTGGTGTGGATCGCCTGACAAGTTTTGGGTTAGGGTAAGCAGCTGAATGGAAAGGAGTAAAATCAGTCAAAATTATACTATAATACACAGAGGAAAGGCTATGAGTGGAAAATGGACGAGAGTTTTTTGACTGAGAAAAAGTTTTGAAATTAAGTTTTGTTACATAATTCAAAGTTGAGTTTTGTTATGAACAGTTTGGGTAGAAATATATATACTTGATAGAGAGAAAATACATAGATAGATAGATAGATAGATAGATAGATTACTCTGACAAATATTGCAAGTTAAAAATAGTTTCTACTTATGTTATGTGTGGGTTCTTTTATATGTGTATGTGCCTATATACGTGTACATATGGAACAAAGGTTAGGGAAATATTTTAAAACGAAATCGTTATAAATAATATCCCATCATATTCCAGATGACTTAGCGTACCACTACTTTCTGTGGGTCTCGCTAGGGATCAAATGACAGCTAATCTCCTTTATACTCCTGTTACGCTCTTCTATATACTCATTATTTAGGAAATGCTGTCATTTGATTCCAAAATGTTTCATTTCTTTTACCTCTGGTTACTCTTTTCCTGTCCTATTCGCAAGGATCTTCCAGTCTGTTCCAAGTGCGCCAGTAATTTTTTTTTAATCACATCACCCCGAGCAAGGCGGTAACGCCACTGATGTGCAAGGGCTACATAAGAGTGAAAAGATTGGAAAAGAGAAAGCCGGAAACCACATCCTAAACAGGGAACAAAGGATGAGCCCTACACCTGTTCAATAGACGTGGGTGGGTGTGAACTGGGCGATAGTTTAGTCTATCTACTCCAATATTGTTACTTTTGTGTATTTTTTTCTTTAGTTCTTTTTCAAGATACTTAGATTTCCAGCTTTTCACTTTCTTCCTGTTTTACTGTATAATCTGATCAGAAAACGACATTGTCTTCTTGTTTAAGAGATATGGTCTTTTGATCGGTCGTATTGTAATTCAATTTGAATCTCATTCCATTTTATTCTTCGATAACTTATTAAAAAAATCTAATTTCACTCTCTTAAGTTTGTAAATAGTCAAGAGGACTCACTTGCAACTTCAAGACGACACATCCAAGTGAGCAAACTTATATCGGTAAATTCACATGTGTGTTGAAATGCAAGACCCTGCAAGACACTTACATTTCAAGATCATATGATCACAAAAGGAATCTTTTACAAAACAATACATCAAATGCATTAGCTACTCATAGTAATGAGGCTGAGCACCATTTTAATTTAAAAAGTTTTAATCTAAATAAAAACGAAAGCAATTTACATAGACAAAATTGTTTAGATTTAATCGCTAGATTATCCACAATTATTAACTGAAGAGAAGGATAAAAATAAAAATAAAATAAAAATAGAAATAAGAAGACGGAAAAGAGAAAGAGGAACAGAGAGTCAGTTAAAGAAAATGCTTATTCCGGCAAAAAATTTTTTGTACCAAATGGAAGGAATATTGTAAGGTCTGATGAAATTATCTAATTAAGCTCATAGAAATGCATTATAATTTATAACCAATTAAAATAACGTGTTGAGTTTTCCTTTATAAGTATCATATTGCTCTGGATAACATCCATTGAGCTCTCTATATCAATATAACACTTAATATTTTATATTAAGTTAATCTTGTTGGATTATCCTCACCATTTACGGACTGGACATCTATACCTACCTACCTATATATATATATATATATATATATATATATTATCACATCGCCCCGAGTAAGGCGGTAACGCCACTGATGTGCAGGGAGCTACGTAAGATTGAAAAGATTGGAAAAGAGAAAGCCGGAAACCATATCCTAAACAGGGAACAAGGGATGAGCCTCTTAACCTGTTCGATAGACGTGGGTGGAGTATGAACCGGGCGATAGGTCTATCTACTCCAATTGAAAAAAAAAAGAAACCAAAGTGAGAAGATTGGAAAAGAGAAAAGCTGGAAACCTCATTCTAAACAGGGAACAAGGGGTGAGCCTCTTAACCTGTTCAATAGACGTGGGTGGAGTGTGAACCGGGTGATAGATAGATCTATCTACTCCAATTGAAAAAAAAAAGAAACCAAAGTGAGAAGATTGGTAAAGAGAAAAGCCGGAAACCACATCCCAAACAGGGAACAAGGGATTATATATACAATGTGTATCAAAAATACTTTTACAAATTTTGGTGGCGAGTTCCTCAACAAATACAAGGAAAAATATCATATAAACATTTGTCCGCAAATCCTTCGTTTTTTTTATTATATTCGCTTGAGGTTCCAGCCTTGAGGAATCGCCATTTGGGGGAAATAAAGTGACAGCAAGCAAGTTATCTTAGTGCTCCAACAATCTCTCATTATTATATTTGATTTATTTGCATGTTCACAACAGGTGTCCAGTAGCCATTGTTGAATAGTGAGTGACAAGCAAGCCTCAAAATATCTCCAGCACTCTTCAATATCCTCGTAGAACCCAACAATGCTGTGTTCTGCACATTCTTAACCGCATCTTGGATTTATAACCCACCCAATTCCGATTTCAATAGGTTAGTTTTTGTTTTTTTTTTGTTTTTTTTTAGTTTTTTTGTTTTTTTTAGCGGGGGTAATCTTCATATTTATATTCTATACTCTTCTCGATTCTCAGTTAAAGTTTTGATATATTTTCAATTTTTCACTCTCCTACATTTCCAATTTTTGGTCTACTGACCAGATACGTAAAAAATCTGACAGCTTATTTCTCTCTTATCCACGTTTGAGAAGTCCGGTCATTTTGCTTGTTGCAAAATATTGGGGTCTTCGGAAAATAATGTCGTTTCACCAGATAGGATATAAAAATAAATATTGAAATCTTCGGAAAATAATTACGTTTCACCAGAAAGGATATAAAAATAAATATAAGTTGGTTGTTTGACTGCGGGTTATTTAATGCCGAAATATAAATATTTTGAACACAATTTTATGGCTTCAACAAAATATATTTTGAATGCATTTGTATACCTTTAATTACATATAAAATGTATTATTGGCTATTTTGCTATAAAATGTAGTGTTCGTAAATCTATAAAATATATTGCTGGCCTTTTTGCTTTAAAAAAGGTATTATCTTCTGTTATTGCTGCCTTTCATTTTCTATGTACCTTGTCCTTTTTGTAGGCGATCATGGCTTTCTAAGTCTCCCTATCCCTGGTGGCTCTAAGCACGCTTTCTCATGTTACACCACGAAACCTCCGTTTCGTCATCCACCTGATCATGCCCTTCAAATATGTTATCCGCTGCTTTCCCCTGTCTCTTTTTCGCTCTATCTGGCCTGTTAGTATCAGGTTCTGCAAGCCCTCCTTCCTCACTGCGTGTCCCAGGAATTTCAGCTGTCTCTTCCTGATGCTCAGTATTAATTTCCTTTTTGTTTCCATCAGTTCCAAGACCTCGTCATTTTCTCACATACTCAATCCATGATATCCGCAGCATCCTTCTGTAGAACCACATTTCATTTGCTTCAAGTTTTTTCTTCATCTTTGATGATATTGTCCATCATTCACTGCCATATTGAAGAACTGAAATCACATAGCAATCCAGTACTCTTTTCTTTGTTTCTAGCGAAATTTTCCTGTCTCTTAATACTTTACTCAGCTTCTGTACTCGCCATGCCAATTCGCCTTTAGATCTCTGTGTCGCACTTTCCGTCTTCTGTTAGAGCACTTCCCAGGTATTTGAATTTTTGTACCTGCTTGATTTTATTATCCTCCCTCACCTGTATTTGGCATTTTGGGCGGCTCTTTTTGCTGATGACCATTGCTGCCCACTGACTTTATTTTTCATTGTCTCAGTTTAGTTTTAATTATTTTCTAAGACGAAGTGTTTTTTGAGAATCTGGAAATTTTTATGATTAAGCATCGATTTCTTTTTAAATTCTTTACTAAAACATTTTGTAACAATTTTTTACATTCTGTCTTTATGGTGGACACTGTAAATAAAAAAAAAGATTTTTTTAAATTCCCAAACGACCACCTGCCTCACGTGAAAAGTTCAGATATAACAACTGTGAATAAGAAAAAAAAATACTGTGATACCGTAAGGTGAGCAAGTCGGGGCTACTTCTTCTACCGAACTACAGGTAAAGAACGGTCGCAAAATATAAAAACGACCTGAGAGCCATGCAATAGAAAGTAACGGAACTATAATGAAAGAAAGAAAGAGTGAAAAGATGATAATGGAAATGTTACATCTAATAAATTCTAACAATTTAAAATTATTACATCTAATGCAACACGGACATCAACAAAAAAAAGCAGATAATAGTCCAAATTAATAATGGCAAAGCTTCGTATTAGAAATTCGAACAACTTAAAACCCAAAAGTACACTGACGACTCAAATAGAGTAAATAAATTTAAACCTAAATTAATTAAACAAAAGCTTTATATCAGAAATCCAGACAACTTAAGTCTATAAGTCATCTCATTTTACAAATGAGCGCAATTCTGAATTTATTAATGTTTGGTGTGAAAAATTGATATTAACACAAATGGAACTTTCCCCTTTCACGTTTCAATGCTTGACCACACACAATTGAAGTTGAGCAGCCGAGCTAAGAGGAACATTCGAAAAATTAATCTTATTTTGTCTTTAATTTGTCCTATATTCATTCCTTTATTTATTTTGTCTGTGGGTTTCTTTCGTTGTTCCGCCTTAGTTGTTTTGTTTTGGTTTTTGGTTTATTTTTATTTGTTTTTGTTTTGGTTTTCCTTTGTTTTTTGTTGTTTTTACCATATTTGTTGGAATTTTAATTCTTCTACTCTCATCATTTCTGCTCGATATTTACTAAGTTTTTCACTGTCCAACACAAAATCTAATTTTAAAAAAAGTTTTTTTTATCGCCACTTTTGCTAGTAGGAAGGTCAGGATTGGCTGGAAAACAAACGTTCGGAATCCTGGTTTTCACATAAATTTGAACAGCGAACAACATTCAAAAATGTTCATTTAGTTCAGCGACTAAAAACACGAGCTTCGCACAGTTTGAACTTGGCTGCCTGAGGAGAGGACTACAATGCTCCAGTATTAAGATACAAAAAAAACCTTGTAAGAAACAAATAAAAGAGTATTGACGTGTTACGTGACATCTATCCTCCTATATGGCAGTGAATGTCGTGGGACAATATCTTCAAAGATGAAGAAGAGACGTGAAGCCACAGAAATGTGGTTCTACAGAAAGATGGTGAGGATAGACTGAACACGTGAGCAACGACGAGGTTTTAGAGAAAATGGAAACAAAGAGGAAACTTATGCTTAACATTAGAAAAGACATTTGAAGTTTCTGGAAAACGTACTAAGAACGGAGGGCTTGGAAAAATCTGATACAGACAGAGGAAATCAATGCATAACATATTTTATGGGCTTAACTAAACGGATGGTGGAACAAAGTTTAAGAGCGATAGCAAAAAAGAAAAAAGGATTAAGACCTAGAAGAGAAAGGAAATTGTGGAGGGCCATGATCACAAACGGTATATAAAGAAGTTTAAATATTTAATAATTAAACTTACTTAGCAACTTATTTTTCTTGACAAAGGATCAGCCAGTCAAGTGCCATACGTGATACACGCTTAGGCGATCAGGTTTCGAAAGAGACATGACTGCCTGGACAGTAGATTGCCATTGCTTCCTGTGGTAGACTGGTTGCTAGCCAAGGCTATAGAACTCAATCTGTCCTGCTGTTTAACCCATAACTGGAGGGAAGAGACGGATTAATACCTTTCCCAAAGGTATTTGCGCGTAATTAAAGGCAAGAAATTTAAACTGGGATTCGAACTCGGCACCCCGATTTGTCGTTCTGAGTCGATATCCGCTGCACCACAACGCACATCCACCATGGATGCTGGAGTTTATACTTAGGCTTTCTTTAGAGCTTCGAGCAATCAGTAATCGTTTGTTGGGACAAAAAAAAGAAAGTACAATACAGCATTGAGATCCTAAGAGAACTAGAACACCAAGAAGTATTTATTATAAGCGTAAGATACGAACTATTAGACAAAGTGTTAAAAGAAAACACGAAGAAAGTTCTATACAGCACGGAGATCCTAACAGAACTATAACGCCGAAAAGTATTTACTATCACCGGAAGATACGAACTATTAGACAAGGTCCTAAAAAGAAAGCAAGAAAAAAGGTCCATACAGCATGTAGTTCTTAAGAGATGTAGAACTCTAAGAAGTATTTATTATCAGCGTAATATACGAACTATTTGACAAGGTAGAGAAAGAAAATAAAAAGAAAAGACTAACTATTAACTGCAAGAATATAGAATGTGTGGTTACTGCAAAATAGACATACCAAGGTCTGAGCTTCTTCTTCTTCTTCTTCTTCTTCTTCTTCTTCTTCTTCTTCTTCTTCTATGTGCCCTGTCGCTTCAGGACGTAGGCAATCATTGCTTTCCACGTTTCCCTATCCCTGATGGCTCGTTCTGTCATCCACCTGATTAGGTCCTTCAAATATGTTATCCGTTGCTTTCTCTGTCTCTTTTTCCCTCTATCTGGCCTGTTAGTATCAGATTCTGCAAGCCCTCCTTCCTCATTGCGTGTCCCAGGAACTTCAACTGTCTTTTCCTGATGCTCAGTATTAATTTCCTTTTTGTTTCCATCAGTTCCAAGACCTCGTCATTGCTCACATGCTCGATCCATGATATTCGCAGCATCCTTCTGTAGAACCACATTTCAGTTGCTTCAAGTTTTTCCTTCATCTTTGATGGTATTGTCCAGCATTCACTGCCATATTGAAAGACGGACAGCACGTAGCAATCCAGTACTCTCTTCTTTGTTTCTAGCGAAACTGTCCTGTTTCTTAATACCTTACTCAACTTCTGGAATGCTTCCTTCGCCATGCCAATTCGCCTTCGGATCTCTGTGTTGCACTTTCCGTCTTCTGTTATAACGCTTCCCAGGTATTTAAATTTGTGTACCTGCTTGATTCTGGTATCCTCGACCTGTATTTAGCATTTGGGGCTGCCCTTTTTACTGATGACCATGCATTCAGTTTTCGTGCAGTTTATTTCTAGTCCTTTCTTGTTACTTTCGCAATTTGAGTAGTATAATAACAGATGACAAAAAATGCGACAGAATAATAGTAGCGTTCATATTAGCCGTTTCCCTATGAGGAAACATTTGGCATTCATTGACCAAGCAGCCAGTACTAGTTTCGATTGAAATTTATAAAATCTTTTTCTTAAAATATTTTTCAGAAAAACAGGTTTCTCAAGTTAAGTAATTTTTATCGCTCTTTCCAGTATTGATGGAGGTTTCCTTCCTAACCTTTTATTTGGAGTTGTGTGGGTTGTCAACGTCTTGATTATGTAATTTTTCTCTTCTAGTTACATGTGCTATCCATTTTAGTTGTGGCTAATCCGAAGGTTTATAGGAACAGAGAACAATGCCTTTCGGAATCTAAGCAAACTATTGTAATATAACAATCTGGCCCCACCCGAGGAAGTGATGTAAGCGATGGTGTTTCCCGTCGGTGAAGGGGGCGGCGAAGCGACAAGACAGGTGTTTGTGAAATACATCCTGTCGAGGCCGGAGCGGATGTCATTTGACCTTATTTCCGACAGCGGCGGAAATGGCTACAGAGGCAAACAGATCAGGTGTCTCTTAGAATTACGTGGGCGTTGCGTGGGCGAGGCAAAACCGGAAGGAAAGTCCCGGTTCTAGAAGACTATATAAAGACCTCGACACACGGATTCGCCAGCAGAGAACGGCCAGTGGAAGCAGAGAAACACCACGGCAAGACTACACTCCCGTCAACCCATTCTATGTGCGCTCTCCCCCTTCCGTTCTCTATCCCACACGGTTCGTCGTCATTAATAAAAATATAACCTTATATTTTTATATATGCGTGTTTGTTGTTTTGTCGTCGTACGGCGATATATAACACTATTAAGAGTTCGGGAAATGGCGTTAGAGACAAAGAAATGTGTGCTAAACTATTATGTTATATCTCACCTCTTATATGGCGGTGAAAGCTGAACAATCTTCTCACAGATGAAGAAGAGTCGAAGAAACAGTTTCGGAGGCTCTACTGACGAATGTAGAGAATGTTAGGGATAGAATATGTAGGTAACGAGGAAACTTTAGGAAGAGTAAGAGATCCTCAGAAACTGCTATTAACAATCAAAAAGAGAAGCTCATATTTCTTGGAAACATAACGGGGAAAGAAGGCTTCAGAATTTAACATTCACAGAACATACTGAATGCAAGACAAGCAGCAAATTACGTACTTAACGAGTTTGAATGAATGAATCGTAAATGAAAAAGGTGGTAATGGGCCAAAAATTGCTTCTTTTATATGACGTGTCCTTTCAGGACATGGGTAACCATGACCCTCCACAGCCTCCTGAGCTTTGTAACTCTTAACTCTTTTTTACTATATCTTCAACCCTTTACACAAGCTCATTAGGAAGGTCATTTGCTGCTTTCCTCCGTCTTTCTTGCCTTCAATATGTCATGTAAGTATCAAATTTGTAAGCCCTCTTTCCTCAGTATATGTCATAGAAATTTCAATTTTTTTATGCTAAGAATCCTTCTTCTTTCCATTTTCTCTAAAATTCTGTTATTGTTCTGTCCATGGTATTCTCGGCATGCTTCTGTAGAACCACATTTTTGTTACTTCAAGTCTCGTCTTCATCTGTGAGAAGATTGTTCAGTATTCCCTGGTACTGAACGGGATTTTTTACTGTTAGTTATGTACGTGATAAACGCTTAGGCAATCATGCCTTATTCGATTCATGACTGATTAGGCAAAGATTTTTCCCGCAGTAGGTTGCTGTTTCTTTCTGCGGTAGACTGAAAACCAACGAAGGCTATAGGACTCAGTCTGCCCAGCTATTCAATCCATAACTGGAAGGAGAAGAGATTAGATCCTTATTTGTGTGTGTAGGTATTTAGGCGTAAGTGAATGTACCAAACCCGATTGGAATTCAAACTCGCCTCTCCAATTGTTCATTCCCAACCGACATCCATTACAATATTTACTGTAACTCATCTTAATTCACAAAGGCGAAACATGAACACGTTTAACACATCCAAGCAGCTAAGATCAGAAGCCATGAGAGCCACTCCTTTATTTATTATTATTAATAATGCTATTATTGGTACCATTTTTATTACCATATTATTCTATTACGGTTCGATCATTTCTTTCATCATTCTCCCCATTATGATAGTTCTAGCCACCACTTTTATCATTACAACTTTTTATATGCCATAACCCCTCAGAACGTAGGCGATCATGGTTCTCCACAACTTCCTGTCCGTTGTAGCTCTTAATAAACTTTGTCTTTCTGTTATTTATCCTTGATCCTATCCTTCCATCCATTTACTAAAGCTCACTATGTATATTATGTGTCTGTCTCTCTTGCTCTCTATCTGTCCCGTGGATATCAGATTTTCCAAGCGTTTCTTCCTCAATATGTGGTTCAGAAACCTCTGATGTCTCTTCTTGATGTTAAGTATGTTTCCTTTTTATTTCCATTTTCTCCAAAACTTCGTCGTTGCTCACATGTTCAGTCTATGGCATCCTCAGCATCCTTCAGTAGAAACACATTTCGGTTGATTCAAGTCTCATCTTCATTTCTCGAGAGATCATCCAGCACTCACTGCCATATAGGAGGACAGATACCACATAACTTTCAGCACTTTTTCCCTTTATTCTAGCGAAAACGTTCTATTAGTACTCTGCTTAGCTTTTGGAATATATCCTTGGCTATCCTAATACGCCTTAATATTTCAGTGTCACACTTTCCATACACTGTTAAAACACTTCCCAGATATTTAAATTTCCGCACTTGTTTGATTTGGTATCTCCGATTTACATTTTGGAATTTGGTCTCAACCCCTTTTACTGACAACCATGCATTCTGTCTTCTTGCAGTTGACGTTTAATCCTTTCCTGTCGCTTTCCTTCCCTCCCCTCTGTGGGAGTTTATGTGGCTTTCTTTTTCTTACATATAATGTTTGACTCTGTTGTTTCTTCTCTGATTGGTGACCCTTTTAAATGTGAACACAATTGTAAACTGCGCACCACCCCAAATCTTTTCCACGCTTCACCGATTTGAAACACATCATCCTCCATGGCTAGCAGTTGGTGGCCGATCTGTCACCTTGTTACACCGGAATGATCAGTTAGGATGGGTAGAAAATAGAGTTGGCGGCGGGAAGGGAGATAAACCGTCAGTGTAGAGTTAAAAATAATCACAAGCACATAGAAGTTATGCCAAAATCCCGATAAAAATATTGATACTTCTCTAATCACCAAACGTAAGGAATGTCAAAACTAATCATGGGTGACAGTTTAAAAGTAAAACAGTTCGTATGAGCAGCTTGGAAGAGACTCAACAAACTTGCACAGATAATTTTATTTGCAGTCCAACCCAAACACATAAGTCGCTTAAGAAAATTTGCTCTTTATTTTTAATCACGATTAAAAACTAATGAGGGGACTTCTATATAAAATGCACACTTTTGTAGTTGATTGTATACGTGTGTGTGTGTGTGTGTGTGTGTGTGTGTGAAATCTTTATCTTTTATTTTTTCTTTATCTTTATATTTTATTTTATTGTTATACTTTTAACAATCTACAAGCTACAATCAACTACAAAAGTGTGCATTTTGTTTCGACATTGAAAGAATTCTTTCAATGTCGAAACAAAATGCATACTTTTGTAGTTGATTGCAGCTTGTACATGTTCTAAAGTATAATTTATAATAAATATTCATAGCTCTATTTCTATATTGAGCACTGTTTTAAATTTTAAATTAATGTTTTGAACGTTGTAAATATTTTCTTCGTTCCTTATTCATATATATATATATATATATATATATATATATATTAGGTACCTCCACTCATTTTCGATATCTAAATTTTAAATTGAATTTTTAAAAATAAAAAAATTTTCTGGAAACTTTTATTTTAGTTTTAATTGAAAGCTAAATGATTGAATTTCTTCTGGGGTATTTTAAACAGAGGTTATACTGGTTAGAATATAAAATTTTGAGATGTTTTTTTAATTTTTTTGATTTTTCTGTCATTTTTGAGCGATCGACACATTTGTAAACAAAAGTTCATTTTCGGTTTTAAAATTCTTGCAAAAAAAATATTCGTCTGTGACACAATATTTTTGAAAAATTAGCAAATTTAATGTTAAATTAATCTTATTTACACAAGTATTATTTATAGCATGAAATTTAGAATAAAACTATTTCTAAACTCAGACCTTTCTAACCTTTCCACCGTAATTGAAATTTTTTGACAGATCGAGATAAGATAAGCGTGTAGCGATCCAAGTGACACAATTCTACAAATTCTTTTCTGGTAAAGGGGAGTAACCTTGAAACACCTGACTCTTTAATTTACACAGAAATTATCATGCAAAAATAGAAAAACTTTAAATACACACAAAAAAAAATGAAAATTGTTTTTCAAATAAAATGGCTAAATGATTTGTATAAAACTTTTCAATTTTCGATTAGTAAATATAGTCTTCACTATGTAACCTGCCAGCCTAATGTCTACAAGAATTGGAAATATTTTAAAAATATCTTTGAAACTTTATAAATTGTTATAATTTTTAAAAAATGAAAACAATTCTTTTAAAATTTCATTATTAATCGAATTTTTTTTTCTTTAGACTATAATGTCTGACATTTATATTATTTCGTAAAGCAATTAATAGCTTATCTAATTAAATAATCTAATAGTTTTATTCTATTTTTATTTTACTAATCGGAGCAGATTTTCAGTAAAAGGAGGGAAATGGTTTTAAAAAATAATACATGATTTATATTCCCCAATGAGTTCTGCGTTTAACTAAGAAAACCATTTTTGCCTACAGAATTTAATTTTTTGAAATTTCATTCATTTACGTGAAGGGTGGGGTAACAGATGCAAAAATATTTTTACAAAGTTTTTTTTTTAATAATGATTTTAAAATTTCATTCATTTTTAAATAAGTCCTGAAAGTTTCATTTAAATCCAACCATTATTTGACTTTTGCAAGAATTTCCAACTTGATGTGTTTGTCACCGGAAAAAAGTGAGTTATGTAATGTTACGTTTTCCATTGTAAATTCTCGTAACGATTTAGCTCCCCGCTAATGAATAATAAAAAAGATTTTAAAATTTTTTAAAATAATTAAAAATACTTTGATCTTTCCTCTTAATATTAGCATAAACATTTTGATCGAAAAAGTTCAGTTTTATTAAGTTTGAGACCTTTTCTCTTCGTACATTTCAAATGCAGTGGAAAGGTCAGAAAGTTCAACTTTGGTTTTAAGAAATAGTTTATTCTAAATTTCATGCTATAAATAAGTAATGCTTATGTAAATCAGATTAATTTAACATTAAATTTGCTAATTTTCCAAAAAATATTGTGTCACAGATATATATTTTATTGTTGCAAGATTTTTAAAACCGATAATTAACTTTTGTTTTCTAATGTGTCGATCGCTCAAAAAGATTTTTAAAAAATCTGAAAAATGTTAGATTCCAACCAATATAATATTTGTTTGAAATACGCCAGAGTATTTTGCTTACTGGAAATAGTAAATTTAATTATTTAGTTTTCAATTAAAACTAAAATAAAAGTTTCAAGATCTTTTTTTATTTTTAAAAATTCAATCTAAAAGTTACTTATCGAAAATGAGTGGAGGTACCTAATTTAGAATCAGATGAAGAAATGTCTATGAACGCTGCATATATTGGATACATGTAAGATCAAATTTGTAAGATAACGTGAGCAAGTTATAAATAAG